>CM076573.1:706143853-706396353 GCA_034641835.2 Pinus albicaulis | reverse complement strand
GTATGTGTATGCTTCCTACTAATGTGGTATTTTCAAATAGCTTTTATTGTTTTAAAATATCATATTTTGTTGTATGTTATACCACATTTGTTGTGAATTTGGTTGATTTAATATCTTTTGATGTTTATCCCCGTGATAATGGTGATAATGGTTATAGCGATAGTGATCCTTTTATTCTTCTATGTGATGGTATGACTATAGCAATCAATTTATCAATAACTTTGTATTAATTAATATTTTGATTATATTTTTTTTCATTTATTATATTGTTTTACATTAGCAAAATATATTATTTTTTTTTTAATTATTGAATTTTATTTATCTACTATGTTATTGGTGGCCGATAGATTTGAAGTGTTCATATGCAACTTCATGAAAGAGTCAAGTTTTTTTTTTTTTAGTTTTTGCTAAGATTTTGTTGAGTTTCCTAGTTGTTCTAAATTTATGACTCCATAAAGGGGACAACAATATTTCACTTGCCTCCTAATCATATTGAATTCTTACACACACATAGGAGACACACGACACAGATCGCGGATCATGAAAGGACATTAATCTGGGGACAAGGATGGTACTTTTCTCAACCACTTCATCTTCCCCATAAATAGTTTGATCAGTGGAATGAAAACAGTGGAAATCTAAATTCAGCTCATGTTCGCATAAGGGATAGAGAAGATTCTTTGGTTAGGGCACATGCGCCAGCTGGAGAATACACTCCAAAATCGGGTTATGTCTTTCTCATTAAGGACATAAAACTTGAAGATCTCTCATGTTGGTAGAAAAATTTGTGGAAACTGGATTGTCCAATAAAATCTCGTCTCTTCCAATGGTGTATCCTAGAAAACTTAGTTCCAACATGAGACAATCTAAACAATCAAGGCATTATAGGGCCGATTTGGTGCCTCTTAGGTAAAAATGATGAGGAATTAGTTAGAAATTTTTTCCTTCTTTGTCCTTTTGCACTAGTTGTCAGGTTTTCTGTTAGAGCCTCTTTGGGTATAACCATTCAATGGCGGGGTGATTCCTATTTGCATGCATGAGAGAATTGGTAGAAACCTGCAAACCCAAATAAAAATCGATGCTTGCCCTTGCTAATCTCTTGGTGAATATGGCTTGATCTAAACGCAGATATTTTTCAAGACAAGGCATCTATTCCAGACAAAGTGGTTGCACAGTCTTCAGTTATCTTCTCTCTGATCTCTGATTTGGACTCTCCTTCTTATACATGTAACATTTCTGAGGACTGCATTGATTATTATTTTCCTTGGGCTTATTTTGATGGCGCCTCTCTTGTTAAAGGAGCATGTGGGGGTGGGGTTGTTCTACACTTACCACAAAACCATTCTTTCAAGATAAAAAGTGGATTGGGATGCAGCAAAAATAAATTTTATGAGCTTGAGTCTAAAACTATTTATGATGTTTTCCATTGAAGGAAGTTCGACGGATTTAGATGTTTGGGGAGTCAAAAAATGTTATAAATTGGTTCAAAAACATTGCTAGATGCCACATGCACGCACTCTATCTCATACTGGAGGAGATAAATTTGTTAAAACAATCTCCTGAAGTTTTACTTGATGCCACAATTATAGGGAAAGAAACATGGTCGCTGACACCATATCTAAGGAAGGTGCTTCACAGTATTTGGGATTATGGCATATCACGGAGCACATAAACGAACAAGTGCATGAACATTTCCACTAGCCTTTCATAGAGGGCATACATACTGGACACTGATCTATGATATCTATATTTTGTTTTTTTTTGGTTTATATATCCCTGCTAAATGCTCTAAACAACTTTTACTGGTTTTTAAGGACAAACAATATGTCTTCAGCATGTTATGTATTTTTGGATACATGTATGGATGTATATATGAGGACATAATAGTGCTAACTCTCGCCATTTTTGGATCAATCATAATTCACATTTTTTAGGTGCAACACATGCACATTCAGAGTGTAATTTTCATTCTTAATGGGAGCTATGATTTTTTCTTAAAAAAAACAAATACAAAAGATTAGAATTTCCACCAGATAAGTGCATATGAATTGACAATTCCAAACCAAATTAGGAGTAACTTTGGGATACTTTGCCATTTTTGAAAACTATAATTTATTTTGATGAAATTTGTGAGTGGAGTTTTTTTGTGAAAATTCAAAGGTTTTTGTGTTACAAAGAAAATGACATTAAAATTTCTATTTTTGTACTCCACACCTCCTCAAGGTCTAGAAAGTTGAATTTTATCCTATTTTAGTAAAAAGTTCCCATAAATTCCCAAGAGTTGGAGGGAAGAGACTATGACCTTAATTTCACATGCAAACTTTGTCCTACCCTACAAACTTTTCCTTTTTTATATGTTGTAATATAGTGACATAGCACCACTCGTGAGCCATTAGATCCAAACTTTTGCAAGTAATATTGTAATATACAATATAGAAATACAAGCTAATAAGAACCTTATAGAATTTCATTGTCATGTTTAAACTATGATATAACTATGGAGTTGATTTGTGAATATAACTCCATTGTATATGTTGATTTGTGAGTCTAAATCCATTTTATATGTATAGCTACTGGAAACCATGTGGGGAACAAATTGGTAAAAGGGATAAGGTACCCATTTTGAGGTGTAGGGATAACATATTAAAAAAAACCAATGAAATATATAGTAGAAATAAGCTAATGGAAGTTATGTGATGAACAAAATGGGAAATTATTAAGTTGTGTAGAATTTTCACCATAATGATAAGACAATGAAACCTCTATGTGCTAACTCTTGGAACCAAACGAAAACTGTAATTCTTCATTAGAAGGCTTTTTAGAACTTGTATATATGGTAACTTCACAAATATTATGTTTACACATGTCTTTCGTAATGCATAAAATATGTAATGGTTCATGGGATGCTTCATATGAATATCAATGTGGGTGAGTTATGAGATTTTCTCGTTTCAAAATTTATTTTCTTGTTGTTATTATTCTATCTATAGGTAAATATTTAAATAACAATGCCTTCAAAAGAATAAGTTCAATCAACTTTCAATAAATTTTATAAATAATTTGTGATCCAGGTGGATATTGGTGGCCCCCAGCCTATTCCACTTTGACCCCACCATTGTTTCTTTCAGTTTTCCAGTTTCCTTAATTGTAGCACAAATGACTATTTTTGGCATTTTTTCAGGTCCTAAACTTCCGGAGCCGTTTTGAGGGACTAAAATACGTTTTTAGGGAAAACGGAGGGACCAAAAAAAGTCCCAAGGTAGTCTCTCCATTTTTTTATACCTTACTCTTCAAGATCTTCGAAACGAGGTATTATGATAGCCAAACGGAGATTGTATGCCAAAGTTACGTCCCATCATATCAAGATATTCATTCTCCTTGTGCGCATGATGAATGTACAACATGAATATGATCTTGGATTCATTTGGTAGAAGGAAGTGCGGATGGTGGTTGTTTAATTAATTGATACACCCACTTATGTCTGGCTTTGTCTACAAAGATAGGTTTGATTGGTCCTTACCTTATTACATTTATGAATGCTCACGAAATCAGTTTGTGGTCAATGAGAATATCGATTGAGATGTGAATCATTAATATATACGAGGGAAGTCAACTTCAGCTCATAGGGTTAGGTTTTTTGATGTTTAGGGTTTCGCATTGTTTCTCAATGATAAAAAGGTCACTGAGCCTCATTGTAACATAGTTCAAAGCTAGTTTATTTCCATTTTGTATGTAAGCATATTTCAGTTCTTGGATATTAAGGAAAAGAAGTTTTATTTCTGATTCACTTCTCTGTTTATGTTTATATATGTATTCTATTATGCTCCTGCATAAGTTCGGATCAATTTGCATGTCAAAATTTCTAATATTGAAGACATTTCATATATTATTGATTTGAATTATGAGCCTAAAAAAGATATGGATGAAGAGTTTGTTGGAAATTTAGAAATTCTTGGCCATGACATGAAAGAACAATATGGTGGATATGGTAGTCCAAGGAGAAGAAAGACGTTCTCAAAATGTGATTTTCAAGATGAGTAGAACATAAAACATCATTGGGTGTAGAGTATCAATATTATAGATGGAAAGACTCATATGAAGTGAAAATTTTGTGAGAAATAAAAAGTTGAATTTCCATGGGGCGTTGGGAGTGGATGTAATACAATTCAATATTATAGTGCGACAATTCATTGAAAATATTATATTCATCAAACATTGATTCAAGAAAATTTATATGAAACTGAAATGTTAGTAGAGTCCATCCCAAAAGACAATGTGACTATAAGTGAGACCAATAAAGAAAGAGTGATAACCACCATGAATTTAGCATATTGTATTGTATTGAAGGATTTTGTAATTGCTACTTATGAAGATCTATGTCATATTCAAATGCATCTACAAACACCTAATATATCTTATCAAGTAGACTATTCTTCCTACATAAATAGAAAAGTTGCAGTTGAAATTGTTGATTATATGTCAAATTACCTTGAAGAGGTGCAAGCTAGAAAAATGTTAGAAAGTCCATTTTTATCTATGATGTTAGTTGAAACTATAAACAATTGTTTCAAACAACACCTTGTTGTATATTCTACATATCTCGACTTAAAAGGTTTGGGCCCTCCAATCTCATCATTTAAGAAAGTGATTGGAATTCCTAGTGGAAAATAAAAGATTATATATGATACAACCATTAATCTAAATGAAACAAGGAAGGTTAAAAATGAAAAGCTAATATCAGTTTACATTTGTGGTGCTTCATTTATGGTTGGATGTGGAAATGAATTTATCACATTGATAAAGAATGGTCTATGAAATATTAGTGGTACTCATTACATTACACAGTGTGAGGCACTTGCATCAACAAATGCTTCAAAGAAGATAAAATGTTTGCATGTTTATAGGTTTGTCAAGAAAATAACAAATAAAGAATACTCATTAGTTGGAAATTCAACAAAAATAAATAATAAACTCTTTGTTTTACTAGAGATACTAGAATTAGTATCCTTACAAGTTCTTTAAATCGATGGGATTATAGGGTCATGTAGTTTAAAGACATGTTATAATGATGCCTACCATTTCGAGCTTGTGGGAGAAAAAAAGAAAGACCTCATGGTATCATAAGGTAAGGTTTTTCTCAATTCGATTTTTTTTGGATATGCTTGTTCATGTTTTGATGGAATTGAACAGTCTATATTATTTGAAGAAAATCCAAGAAGATAATGTCGACTTCATATCACTTGGAGTAGCTATCGACCATACCCTAAATACTCTTTAAAAAATTATATTTTTCACAAGGTGTAATACATCTTACTAAATTCTTGAAAGACTCTAAAGATGGTTTCCTTGAAAATGTTGACAAAGAGGAGACTATCCATAGAAATGATTTCTTGTATATTCTAATCCATGATGAGTAAATGGCACACCAATGGAAACTTACGTTGATGGGTCCCTAAATAATTACATACAATTTACAAGAAAATATGTCCAAGCATTAGTTCAGAGTCTCAATTCAAGGTTTCTAGATCTTCACCTTTTCAATGTAGTGACGTTGTTTAGTCCTTGCCAGTAACCTCCATATGAGAGAAAATAATGAAAAGCGTTGGCTTGAAAGACTTTATATTTTTACAATGTAAAACATGTAATGAAGGTGAAAATTTACCATTGTTTGACATTGTGACTCGTAAAAGAGAGCTATACAAATTTATTGACGTGTGTCATTTTAAATAGAGAAATATTCTCTATGAAACTTGCACGCAAAGTACTTTTCAAACAAAATATTGGCATTCTAGGTATCTGAATATGTTAGAATTATGGAAAGTAGTGTTTGTCATATCGGCAAACATTGTTGCAAGTGAGGGTTTTCTAAACAAAATATGATCAAATATATAAGGAAAACAAGATTGTCAATTAACACATTTGACATATTAATGTGTGTATTGTTAATAGGTCTTGTCATATCAAAGGTGGAGTGGGAATGAGTTTATGTGATTTGGAACAATGTAAAGGAAAGAATATATTTTCCATGTGAGAATTATCAAATTATATGTTTTAAAATCTTGTATAGATTTTATAAATACATACAATTTCCTAAACTATGTTGTCTTTTACTAGAGATTTCAATTTCAATTTCACCTACGTTTATTTTTATGATATATGAAACTCTATTGTTCTTTGTATATTGATGGAGTGTGGAATACAAGTGTTATTAGTTACATGGATGCAACAAAAATGATTCTCTTATTGCAACCTTAAAAATCAAGAGGATCAAATGTATTATTTGAAACGGTTTTCAAATGTGATGTTGCTACAAACATGGCATATTTGTTATGATGCTATGTTCTTATTTCAAACTCAATGTTCTTGACATATTGACCTACATTTTGCTCTTTACATATTGTCATATTGTTACAAGTTCATGGCACCTTTGAGTACTTATATCAAATCATAAAAATTATAGCCAAACTTTGAGGCCTATAATACCTTAAATATTCATGCGCAAAATCTATGTTTAAAATTCCTTTTGGCAGATTGAGATTAAGCAATAATTTTGATGTATAATATGGTATAATTGTATACTACCTTACCATCATTTCTTCATATGAATATGCATGTTTAGAGTTGGCCTATATATATATATATATATATATATATATATATATATATATATATATATATATATATATATATATATATATATATATATATATATATATATATATATATATATATATATATATATATATTTGGTTTGTTTATTCGACTATGTTGGACTTGTTCTATGATTTACTCCCTATTTGTCTTTCTAATTTGTAATATATCTCTTCAATGCTTCTAAATATAATTGTTGTTTTTGTTATTTTTTAATATTCTTTGTTATCGTGAATATGACACACATCTTTTCCAACCCTAATTTTGAAGACGATTAAAAAAAGAGTTTTCCACATTCTTTTAGTTTCATTGCTATTTAAATAGCTATACATATTCTTATGTTAAACTATCCACAATGGTATGCATGGGAATTTTTTTATGTAGTAAAATATTGTTTATATTGGGAAAACTTTTGTATCAAAACTTTGAAATGTTCTACTATGGTGGTCACTTTTTCTTTCCTCTTTTACAAAGTATGCAAATTGAAGGTTAAAAAGTTAATAGAACTTCATTATTGAAGGGTAATTTTTTAGTCTAAGCAACTTTATTATTGAATTGCACAGTTTTTTATCCTTGAATTGTTGTGGATATTCCACTAGATAATTTATCATAATAAATCTAATGAAATTATACTTAAAATGTAACACGCCACCCACATTTACCCACTTTTACAAGCCCTCGTGGTAAATGTGAAGCAGAGTTCCACTATGACATTACCTGACCTCCTAGTTCCAGTTAAGGAAGCAGGACCTACAATTGATACTTACTGACCTTCCTTAGGAACCATAAACCACTCAGAGGCTGAACAACCACCCCAAGTGACCAATTCTTGAGTTGGAACCCTTTTTCTCATACCTAGGCCTATGTACGCACCCTTGAAACTGCTTGCATGCGGTCGCGAGCCTCCAACCGTACTCACAAGCCTTGCTCCATTCGGTTAAGACCTAAGATCTCCAGTTTCGTGCCTGTGATTCCAAGATTTGAGCTACTTTTCTAATCTAGCCTCTAGAACACTACCCAAAACTTCTTGTAACTTTCCAAAATCATATTTCTCGTAATGATAATGTCAATCATTCAAGCTTGACTTCATAACTTGACCTAGATAGCCTATAACACACTAGACATTTCGTCAAACATATGGTAAACATGTAAGCTATAGGTCATGAATGCTTATCTGAGTGAAAATATTTGTACCTTAGTTGAAAATCATCGAGAAGGTATAATGCCCTCTCAAGTATCTGCAACAATGCTTGTTACCCATGCATTCATTAGCTTATCAAATCATAATAAGAGCCATAGCTAGAGCACACCTTAAATCAAGCTTATAATTAGCATATAACTAGAATATTAACCATGACAGGAACATCCATCAAAGAACCATAATAAAAATTACAAATACTCATAAATGACAATAGGAAAAATAACTCTTATTAACATATGCAAAAAGTAACCAAGTTAAGGGCTTCCATGTACCACCCTACTATAGATTGAGTTGAACCAAATATTTCTTTCAGCCAATCACCCTCGTTCCATATTCCAAGCATGAATGTGGGATCTCATGGGATAAACCAACACATAATAAACTAAGGGAATCCAAAGGTTAAACCACCTTCACCCTCAAAATATCGCGATCTCGCCAAAACCAGTCAATAGATCACAAAACCAAAACAAGCTTGGATGCATCAGAATTTCTTCACCATACCTTGAGGAATTTACCTATCTCCACCCACCTGTCCAGAGCTTCCCAGAGAAAACCATCTCCACCCCCAACCCTTGGGAATTTTCCTAAGATCACCTCACCCGGTTCCAAAATATTTCGGCAATCTTAAGCTCAACCATGAATGAATCCCATCACACCATGGTTATCCAAGAAATGGAAAGGCAAGACAGAAACCATTGTCAAACCCGACAAAAACCCATGCCAATGAACATAAATGAACCAAATAAACAAATGCATGTACCATGCATTCACACCTCAGCTAGGAAATCACACATGCAAGTTGTTACCTGCAAAATCCTCCTATTGAAGTTGTTGAATCAACCTTCTCCTTGTTTTCCTTTACTTTTCCTTGCTCATCCTTTTCCTTCCTTTGCTTTCTTGCCTGCTTTCTCTTCTTGGTGCTCTCTCTCTCTAAAACGAATTCCAAATCCAAACTAAAAAAAAAAAACTGTGAATTGATCCTCATAAGCCTTTTTTTTTTATTATCATTGAGGCCTCTATTTTCTTCATTTTCTTTCATTTCTCCTCTAATTTCCCTCTCATGAAAATTGGTGTCTCTTCACCTTCTGTTTCTACTATTTTCCTTTATTTTCATAAATAAATGTCAATTAATGCCTCTTTTCCTTTGCCAATTTCCTTAGCCAAAAATGATGCCCACTATAGTGCTTTTCCCAACATTCATATTGCAATACGCGTCCCATGACCTTCGTCTTATTTTTCCTTTATTAAGATTTAATACATGAACTTTTAACTCGGGGTTGTTACAAACCCCTCCCCCTTAGGGGAAAACCATCCTCAGTGTTCTATGACACCTATGACTAGAAAACCACTAAAACAAAAGATACTGCATATGGAGCTCTATAAAATAGCTCGATATAATATTTACAATGACAACAGTTGCAAACCATGACCAACATGAAAAATATGATAATCATACCGCTTATTGGAGCTTTATAACACAACTCATCACTATATCTACGAGCATACACATATATACATACATATACCAAAACTCATTTTATTGACCTAACAAATAATGAAGGATACAAATCCCGCATCTGTTCATCCATATCCGATGTAGCATCATCGGGCCCAAAGTGCTTCCACTACACTTTAACTTTCTCTATTGCTCAGTTCCCAGCATGAATTGTTTCCACTGCAATATTCATTGTGATCTGGATGGAATTCTCCCTCTGGTTCCACCTGCAATACAAACCAGTCAATCACATGATCAACATCCTGGACATACTTCTTATGTAATGAAACATGAAAAACATCATGTACTTTCATTTTTAGAGGCAGTGCAAGTCGATAGGACATTGGTTCAATCCTCTCAAGGATATCAAAAGGGATGCAATACCAAGTTTTCAACTTGGCACATGATCCAATCCTCAAGGATCTCTTCTTGGGCTTGATGCACAAGTACACATGCTCCCCAACTTTAAACTCCTTAAATCCCATGTGCTAATCTGCATAACTCTTCTTCTCGTCCCATGCTTCCTTTAAATTCCTCTTAATAACCCGCATTTCTTGTTCCATCCCTACCAACATATCCAATTCAATCAGTACCTTGTTCACTGGATCACTCCAGTTGATGGGATTATTACAACTCTGCTTGTAAATAACCTCATACAAACTCATCTTCAAGGACTCTTGATACCCATTATTATATGCAAACTCTATGTTAGTGTAAAATATTATCGCAAGTGTACGAAAAGATCCTACTTTATCTATGCGTGACGAATAGCCCTAACAACATAAATGGATGCTTAACCCTTTAGATCTAAAATAGAAAATTAGAACAAATCCTATAAAAACCCATATCTATGCATTAAAAGTAGTTAAACAAAAAAAAAATACGAACGGATGCAAAAATAACTCCAAGTATCCAACAGATAAGACAACATTAAAAGAATGATTTTATATTATAACACCTGGTGAAGGAAACAAGTAGATGTTACCAGTCCCCTTCAATGGGATTGGTTCTTGGTTGTCTTCAATGCTTCGGCTTCAAAATCTTCTCTGTCTCTCAATGGTGTAGAAAACCCAAAGCATGTGTTGAACTCAAGTGGGAGCTCAAGTGGCAAAAGAAAATAATAGCGACAATGAAAATGATAAAAGTGAAGAATGAATGGAAAAACACTCCTTTTTATAACAAAATATTATTAACCAAGATCTAGATCTAACCGCTTGGAATATTTTATTTTATTTTGTTGGAGGGGAAAAGGTATTTAAATTGGTTAACTACCTTTATTTAGAAATAATAAACAAATAAATGATTTATTTATCATTTCAAGAATGTGGTTAAAGAATAATAAACAAATAATGATTTGATTAATTATTCCTAGGTGATTTAGTCAATTTTAACAAGGAATAATGACTAAATAATTATTTACTTAATTATTCCCAGATAAAAATAAGAAAAATAATGATTTATCTAAGTATTTATCATAATTGGGTTAAATATGACTAGGAATATTATTTAAACAATGGTTTAATTAATTATTCCTAGAGGAAAATCAAATAAATAAGGATTTATTTAATTATTCCTCATGGGGTTTCTTGTTTTAACTAGAAATAACTTAATAAAATATGATTTATTAAATTATTTCTTATAGTGAAAGCAATTTTACTATGGTAAAATTGGTCCTACATGGTGTACTTCGATCATCTAATTAGAAATGGTTAGATGACCAATTTTTGGTGATAACAGATTGCCCCCCAATGTGCGAGCCTTAGGAGAAAATCATATGACTGAAGTACGTTGTAAGAAGACAATCACTAGACACCGAAGGGGAGTCAGAGAGAGAGACATGAGTGAAGCGAAGCGAGAGAGGATGATGACTGAGGGGGTGAGACCTTCAAATGAAATAAGTCTCCTTTTATGTTGGGGTACCTGTTCTCAATGGGGTGGGGGAGGCATACCTATGCCCGCCGAGATGACAAAGTACAAATAATAATGGTGAACCCAACAATGTGGGATTGAGCTACAAAATGTATAATACATGATACATGACATGTTGGCATCAATGGGCTAGAAAATAATACAATGGATCCCATATACATAATGCGTTTGGAAAAACATGTGCCAGGACTAAAAACAATAACATTTGAGTACATCAGACATAAATAGTGTCCCTCCATATAACATGGGGAGGGGGGTGGGCATCACAAAAAAAGAAGCAATGTTGAACAAGAAAGGGCTCTGGAAATCTGAATGGAGCATCTAAATGAAGACATGCATGCTATGGGCGCTGCAAGCTGCTAAAACCAAACCCATCAAATATGTGGAACTACATATGAAGTTGTAGCATAATTTGAGGTCATTAGGGCATGTGGGGGGCTACCTGAAGGGTCAGCCCCTCTTGAGGTATGAAACATCTCACACACACTCGAGAATCACTAGTACAATCTGTTGGATCACCGGACCATCAAGTATATGAATCTCAATCATGTGATAATAAGTTTAGGTTGAGTAGATGAGAAACAACCACGTCAAAGGGAAATTATGATTCCCTTTGCATGATCTGAGGCACCTAACAAGAATGGAAGTTGGAACCAAGGTACACTGCCCTTTAGACATGTCTTCTGGAATGAATATGCGGATGTCGACAGAAGGAGGTCTGCCATAGGTGAGGCAAGGATGAATCCTCAACTAAGGCACGAGGGTTCATAGTAAAGTGACTAATGGACTGACACTAAGGATTTTGATGGAATAGGGGATGTTGAGTACCGAGCAGACGACTTCCCTTGTCAAAGCAGAAAAAACATGGATGAATTTGTAGCAACTGACTCGACTACGGAGGGGATGAGGGACAGCATGACTGGAGGTCAAAATGGGCGACACGTGATGAATGTGATGCAAATATGGATGGAATACTATAATAGGAGATAAAGGGACTCGGGACAGACTCCACAAATGCGATAGTGACTCAACTCGGATGCTCTGAACAAGGGTTACTCGATGATGCTGCCACACAAGATAGGCCAGGGGGGACCATGAAAACATTAGAAAAAATGGTTACTCGTGACAAAAATCAACACAGGAGTTGACAAGTATGAAGGCAAAGTGGTTCCCCAAGTACAAGTAGCGCATGTGGAGATTCGATTTTAAGAGGCGGAAAAGTGACCCTTCTTGGAAAAATGGCTTCGTGGTGATGTGTCACATTACCAAAAAAAAAAAAGGCCCATTATAGTGCTCGGTGAGAGCTTCCCAATGGTGTTGACGGTTTGTGAAACCGAGCTATGGTGTGGTCGCAATTGGCAAAAGAAAATTTGGGGCTTTTCCTTTAAAAGGGTGATTTCCGTATAATTTAATTCATCTGCTAAGTGAGTTATGGTTAATTTGGACATGAGGAGAAGGTCTTAAATCTTACGGTGATCATAGCAGACAAACCAAAAGTTGGAATCAGGATTCGTCAATGGCAAGTAGGTGTCCCAACCTTACTCTTCATTTTCAGTGGTTTAGTTTTTCAAATTAGGTCCACGGGGCTTAGTAAGAGACCCTTGCCAAATTTAATGGTTGGGTCACACTATTTTTCTCCTGAAATGTGATTTGGCTCACAGTAATCAAAGGGAAAATTGTAAGCTTGTGGTTGCAGGGCATAAAAGTGCGAGTTGGGGCTGAAAGTTGGGTTTGTTATGCTGGTTTGCTGAGGATCGAGGTTAGAAGGTTTATGGTGCAGTTGTCTGCTTCTGAACTGACAAGCATGATGATGTTGTGAAGGTATGGCAGAGTTGAAGATCAAATGGTGTGAAAGAGATTTTGATTCCCTTCCTGCCGAGATTCGGGGGAATCAAGTGGTACGAGGGGTGCTTTCTCGGTATGGGGTGCTCAAGTTGGTTGAGAACCCGCTGATGAGGGCAGGTGAGCCCTTGCTATCTATGATAGTGAGCTACTAGGATCTAGACCAGGAGGCCTTCATGGTGGAGGGTCACATGATAGAGCTCATGATCCAGAATATCTATTTTTTGACCGGACTCCCCCCACTAGGGGTGGTGGGGAACATACATCCAATGTTACCTCGTGGGAGGAACATAACAGAGCTCGTGGAGCGCCATTGTAGAACGGATGCTCATACTAAGGGCACGACCATTCTAATTAGTGATCTAGAGTGGCTAGAGACACGGGCTTTCGTCATAGTGGTACTGTGGATCCTGGGCAACCAAGTGTTCCATCACATCACTGGGGGGCATATGATGTTGGTAGAGAGTGTTTTGAGTGGGACCTACTATGGGTGGGCCCTGATGATGTTGTCGTCGGTGAAACGATAGCTATCGCTACGTAGACAACAGGTGAACCATGATTGTTCTTTTCGTATAGTGTTGTGTTCTTTCTTCTTTGAGAAGATCCCGACTATCCGACCTCATGTACATATTCGTGATGGGGGCCCATAGGAGCCCAGGATGCGTCGTTGGGGGCAGCTACTGTGTAGAGGAGGGGGGGGGGGATCAGACGTGTGTTTCGACCAGATTTCTTCACACATTGGGATCAGATGTTACTATACATAGACGACTATCCATACAGTGGTATGAACTATCAGGGTGATCCTGACTTGCCATTTCCGCCCAGCCGAGCATGAAGACTAGATGGTAAGTGAAAGTTGTTATATATTATGGTGCATTTAAAGTTTTTAGAATATTTATCTGGTACTGATTCTTAACTTTTGGTATTCAAATATAGCACCAGTCAATCCAGCAGGATATGCAGGTTGTGCCGCAGCACGACGGGCTATGGAACCGAGTGGATTGACATCAACACAGAGAC
Source organism: Pinus albicaulis (assembly GCA_034641835.2). Lineage (NCBI taxonomy): Eukaryota > Viridiplantae > Streptophyta > Pinopsida > Pinales > Pinaceae > Pinus > Pinus albicaulis. The sequence goes on along the minus strand of CM076573.1, from coordinate 706,382,215 downwards.
CTGACTGTGAGGCTTTGCCGCAGGTTCGATGTACTACTAAACGGGGTGGTAGAGCATGATTAACATGGTTTAGAGGATAAGTATACAAATGAGTGTGTTGGTCTTCCCTCTGAGTGGCGATTCATCACACAGTGCACAGTTATGGCTAGGTAGGTAGTTCGGGACCTATGGGCTGGTGGAGTAGAGCCATTGGCCTGAGAGCCTCCAGATAGTGACTATTGATAGGGGCATGTGGTGCCCCCTTTTTTGTTGTTTGTAACATGCTATGGGCATGTCAGATGTATTTAGAGTAGTGGACTCAAAACACTTCTGCATTTATGTGACGATGCATAATATGGATATGCATGTTTTATATGACGATTGTGGTTCGCCATTTGTTTTTTATGGTTGTCTTGTGTTAAATGCGTGTGATAAATGCAAATATAGAATGTTATTTGCAATGGTATCTGCATAGTGATTTTGGGCTCTAGGAACATGACTGAATGTAATGGATTCAAATTCATGTGCTAAAAGCTTCACTCGTAGATACTTTCTAAATAGGATATGCTTATGCACACGATAAAAACCATTTAATTGCATGAAAAGCAGCAAGGAATCTAAATAGCATAAAGATGAAGGATGTGATGGTCAAGGGCATCGACTAACAAACCTATCACTGCATCATATTCAACCTGGTTGTTGGTGGCAAATCCAATGCATATGCCATTGGAGTGAACTAACAAATGCAAGGGGATAAAAATGGCCCAAGATGCAGAGGCTAGATTATGGGAGAAGCGACTTGCACCATTGGCGTGGCCAATATATGGTGTGGATGATGGATCCATCTAAAAGGAACTAAAATATAACAAATTAGATGATGGTGGACAATGCAAACTACCTAAATGCATGACAGAAATAAATACACGCATGTCAATGGGAGATGCTATGGGTAAAGATTCTTGAGGTAGAGTGCATTGCGAGGGTTAGGAAGGAGTTGGCCTTCAAAATCCTCTATAAGGTATGCCCCCTTTCCCAAGTCCTTACTAATTATGTAAGGTCCTATCCATAATGAGTCAAACTTCTCATAACCAAGGACATCATGAGCATAGTCATATAGAATAAGATCACCTTCATGAAAGGTACGAGGGTGGACTTTCTGGTCATACTGAGCTCTGAAGCGCTTCTTGGCCACTTCAATGGTTTGCAATGCAACATGACGATCTTCAAAAGCACACTCAAGCATGATAAGTGTTTGTTCTAAAGGTTGGGTGTCAGGGAGAATTTCGACAACTAGGTGAAGGGAGGGGATTTCACACTCGATCGGTAAGACTGTCTCCTCGCCAAAAACAAGGTGGAAAGGAGTAAACCCAGTGACAGTTTTAACAGAAGTTTTGTATGCCCACAAACCAGGGAAGAGGATAAGGTTCAAGTTGGTTTTTTGCTTGTTCACCATCAATTGAAGCATAGTTTAAGTATTTTATTGACCGCTTCAACTTGTCCATTACCTTGGGGATAATAAGACGATGAATATTGGTGCTCAAATCCCAACAAAGAGGATAGCTCACGCCATATTTCATCTTCGAAATTTTGACCATGGTCAGAGACCAGTTGTTTCGAAACCCTGAATCGAGCAATAACATGGTTAAAGGAAAAGAGAGTTGTGGTAGCCGCCGTGTTGTTGAATGTTGGCATGGCCTCCGCACATTTGGTGAAATAGTCGATAGCCACGATAATATACTTGTCGTTACTATAAGATGGAGGTTGACACTCCATAAATTCAATTTCCCACTTCAAAAGGGACCGACTGATATGAAAGGATGGAGGGGAGTAGGTGGAGCTTGTGCCTTTGGGAAAAATAACTGACAATTGGAACAATGTTTGACTGCTTCAATGCAATCGTCGAAGAGAGAAGGCCAAAAATACCCAACGCGCATGGCAGTGGCCATACCAGAGAAGTGACCACCACAAGTGCCACTATGGTATTCATTAAGGACTTTCTCTACTTCAGCGTGTCTGAGACAATGATGAAGGACAAAATCAACACCGCAACAATAAACATCATCACCAATGAGAAGGTAGCGGGGGGCTTGGTATCTTATACATCGTTGAGCATCACAATCGATATGGGAAGAAAATTTCAGGGGTCACAAATAGGTGAGGATGTCGCCATACGAAGGATAATCCGAAGTAATGGAAAACAAGTGTTCATCAGGTAAATCATCATTAACCAACGGATCACGCATACCAGTAGGAAATTCAAAAATGAGTTCAACAAGGTCTAAACATTTCTTACTCTTGGGTGTGACAAATTCAAGATCGAACTCCTAGAGGATAACGATCTAACGAGCATATTTCCTGTTAATGATCCATCAAATTAAGAGCAAATCCATTGGATTGGAATTGGTCATGACCTTGGTGGAACGCATAAGTATATAATGACGAAGTTTTTGGACTGAGAACACGATGGCCAACGCCAAATTATCTTTGTGTGAGTAGGACAGGGGGGGTCCCACAAGGTTCTTACTGATATAATGGATAACATGCTCATTTCTAGTGGCATATTCCCGGATGAGGACCCCAGCGATCGAATGTGTGGAAACTGAGATATACAGGATGAAGTCCCTCTCAAAATTAGGTGGACTAACCAAGGGAGCGGAAGTGAGAGCATGTTTCAGAGCATAAAAATATTGTTGATCATAGTCATTCCAAATAAATGGAATGTTAGATCGAAGGAGTCTTACAAACCCATGCGCAGTGGTGGCATATTCAGGAACGAACCGGTGAAGGAAGTTTGCTTTGCCTTGAAGGCTTTGTATCTGGCGTAAGGTATAAGGGATGGGAAATTCGAGAATGTCTTGAACTTTGAGGGGATCAAGATTTATACCATATTTGGACACAATGAATCCCGAGAGACGACCGACAGGAACACAAAAGACACACTTCAACGGGTTGAGGCAGATATTATACTTGCGACATCATAGAAAAACGGTACACAAATCATGAATGTGTTAAGCCCGAAGCCTAGAACGAGCAGGGAGGTCGTCAAGGTAAGCAAGGCTAATATGAGCCAAATCATGGAAGCAGTAAGAGGTGTCCCGATGGAAGGTGGCTCCGACATTATTTAAACCGAAAGGCATGACCCTATAAGTAAAATTTCCCCACAGACTAATGAACGTATTCTTTAATAGATCAGCACGACGGATAGTAATCTGGTTACATCCAGAGAATCCATCCATAAAGGATAGAACCTCATGCCTCGCACACTCATCAATGATTTGGTCAATAAATGGTGTGGGGAAGTTGTCTTTGGGAGAAGCTTTGTTCAAGTTGAAAAAGTCAGTGCATACATGAATGGTGCCTTGTTTTTTTAGAACAGGAACCGGGTTGGAAACCCATGTGGTGTATTCAAGTGGGAGATCAAATGGCAAAATAAAACCAACCTAGATCCATCTTAACTTCGGATCTATCAAGCGTTGAGAGGGATCAAATATCTCGAGGTGCAAATATATTTTTTGAGTGAAAAACTTGAGGAAAGGTTTGCACCTCGGGAGATTTGATCCCTCTCGACCCTTGATAGATCCCAAGTTAAGATGTATCTAGGCTATCCCTCTCGGCCCTTGATAGATCCTGAGTTGAGATGGATCTAGACTGGTTTCAGTCGTGTGCGGCCAAGGAAAATCTATTGATAATATGAGTATGATTAATTTTATCAATAATATGTAAATAAATTTAATATTAATATAACCATTTTAAATATGCTAAATATGTTCGAGATTTATCGAGTCATTTTAATTTTAAATTTGTTTAGTTACCTCAGTTGAGATGATAAATATTGTAAAATAACTTTAATGGTGAAAAATGATGAAATAAAAATTTTGAATACAAAGTGACAATGTAATAATATTGAATGATAGAAAATGTGAATAATAAGAATGTAGTCACTTACAAATAGTTTTCATTGTGATCAATCTCAACCTATTTTCTTCTACTATTCTTATTGTCACACTTCTTAGTTTTGTCACCTTTTCATATCGATTGTATGAAAATGACAGTTGGAATCATAAACCATTTAAATATTTAGCTTGAGTTGTTGTAGTAAACATCATACCTTCTGTCTCTTGCTCTCCAATATTAATAGGTTTAATTACTATAACACAAAAATCAATGTACATTGTCAATAATTTTGCGTGCTTACACTGAAATCAATGCACACTATTAATCCAATGGCTATAAAATTAATGTACCATCATACATACAATTACATCAAATCATAAATCAACATATACAGTGAATTCAATGCATCTAATGCAATCAATCAAATAATATTAGAAAACAACATCTACACTGAAATCAATGCATCTAATGCAAGTAATCAAATAGGATTAGAAATAAACATATACACTCAAAGCAATGCATCTAGTGCAAGTAGGCAAATAGGATTAAAAGCCAACATCTAAAATGAAATCAATGCTTCTAGTAGAAACAATCAAATAGGATTAGAAATCACCATCTACACTGAAACCAATGAATTTAGTGAAAACAATCAAATATGATTAGAAATAATCTACATTGAAATCAATGCATCTAGTGCAAGCAATCAAATATAATTATAAATCAACAACTACATTGAAATTAATGCATCTAGTGCAAGAAATCAAATAGGATTAGAAATCGCCATCTACATTGAAGTCAATGCATTTAGTGCAAGCAATCAAATAGGATTAGAAATCACCATCTACAATGAAATCAATGCATCTAGTGCAAGAAATATTATTCCCTCTCTCCCCCCTCCATCTATATCTATATCTCACTCGATCTCTCCTTCTTTGTCTTTTTATCTCACCATATCTCCTTCTTTGTCTCTTTATCTCACCCCGCCAAACACGCGCTCTCTCACTCTATATCTATCAATTTCTTTGTCCCTCCCTCGTTGTCTCCATCTATCTCTTCTTTATCCTTACCTTCCATCTATATCTCTATATCCCTCTGTCCCTCTATATCAACCCAAAAACATACACTCTCTTTCTGCAATCTATCTATCTATCAGTCCCTACTTCTCTCCCTCTCCCTCCTTCTATCCTCTCTCCCTCTCTCTCCATATTCCTTATCACTCCCTCTCTCTCTCTCTCTCTCTCCACCTTTCACTCCCTATGTCTTTATTCTTACCTCCCTCTCTCTCTCCCTCCATCTCCATCTCTCTTTCCCTACCTCTCTTCACTCTCTCTCTTCCTTTCTCTCCCACTTTTCTCTCTCTCTATCTTCACCTTCCAAATTTGTTACTATATGCCTCTCTCTCTCTCCTTCTCTCCCCCCTTCTCTCCATATCTCCTTGTTTGTCTCTTTATCTCACCTCCAAACATACACACTCTCTCTTCGTCTCTCCATTTTTACTCCCTCTCTCTCTCCACTACTCACTCTCTATTTCTTTATTCTTCCCTCCCTCTCTCCCCATCAAGCTCCATCTATCTATCCCTCCCTCTCTCCCCTTCCAACTCCATCTCTCTATCCTTCCCTCTCTCCTCATCTATTTCAATTCCATTATATTTTCCTCTTTCTCTCTCTCTCCGCTACAATCCTTTGTCTTCCCCATCACTCTCTTCCCCTCTCTCAAGTCCTCTCTCTCCCACCTCCCTCTATCTCCCCCCGTCTCTCTCTCTCTCTGCCCTCCAACCTCTCTCTTCCCCTCACTCTATCTCTCTCTCCAACTATGTTACTATATCTCTCCCTTTCTCCTTCTCTCCCTTTCTCTCCACCCTTTTCCCCATCACTGCTATGTCTCTTTATCTCACCCTAAATATACACACTCTCCCTCCATATCTCCCTTGTCACTCCCTCTCTCTAAAATTCTCACAATCTATGTCTTTCGTCTTCCCTCCTTCTCTCCCCCTTCTCTCATCCTTCCTCTCTCTCCCTTTTTCTCCTACCTCCCTCTCCCTTCCCCCTTCTCTCTCTCTCTCTCTCCCTCTTTCTCTCCCCTCCAATCCCCTCCCCTTCTCTCTCTCCCACCTCCATATTTATGCCTCCCTATCCCTATGTTACCATTCTCTACCTCTCTCACTCCTCTCCCTCTCTCTCTGTTCATTCCTCCTCTCCTTTCTCCTTCAGTTTATCTCCAACTCTCCCTTGTCACTCCCTCTATTTCTCCACCTCTATCATATGTCTTTGTTCTTCCCTCCCATATATATCTAGAGTTAATATATATATCATGATATATTAATATATATTATAATATAACAAATTTAATAATATTAATATTATAATATATTAATATGAATATTAGATTTAACAATAATAATAATATTAATATTAATGTTAGGGTTAATAATATATTTTTTTTGTATGGTATCAATAGTAATTTGGTTCATGATATTTGGGCCATAGACTTCATATATAATTAGATGTCACATTTCTAATCCTATTTGATATATTTTTTTATTTATTTACTTTACCTCTTTATACCTCTTTTATATTTATTTATTTACCATACCTCTTTTATAAATATGGTATTTGTCCCATGTTATTAATAGTAATTTGTCACATGGTATTTGGCTCATAGGCTTCATCTAAATAAAACCTCTTTTTTGACTTAATGTAGATATAGAGGTTTATGGAGTAAATATAAAAACCGGTTTTATTTATTTACCATACCTCTACATTATTTATATTTTTATTTATTTACCATACGTGGGGAGTAATAATATAAAGAGGTTTTTATTTATTTACAATATCTCTTATAGAGTAAGTATAAAAAGAGGTTTTATTTATTTACCATACCTCTAGTTTATTTTTATTTTTATTTATTTACCATATCTTTTTTTAGTGTTCATAAATATCTTCATATTTTAAATTTATATTGTTTACATTTTTTTTAATGAATTTTTAATTGTAGATTTATATGGTTATCTAAGTGATTGTTTAAGTCGACATTATTTAGATTTTATTTTTAAAATTTTATTTAGTTTTTATTTTATTTTGGCTCCCGACATACTTACGCATAGGGGTAATACTTGGCTGTAGAATGTGCCTCTCGGCGCAATAATAGTGACAATGAGAATGATCAAAGTGAGGAATGAATGGAAAAACTCTCCTATTTATAACAAAATATTGAGTTATCCTCGATAATGGCGAATAATAAAATATTATTAACAAATATCTAGATCTAACCGCTTGGAATATTTTATTATATTTTGTTGGAGGGAAAAGGTATTTAAATTGGATAACTACATTTATTTAGAAATAATAAACAAATAAATGATTTATTTATCATTTCAAGAATGTGGTTAAAGAATAATAAACAAATAATGATTTGTTTAATTATTCCTAGGTGATTTAGTCAAATTTAACAAGGAATAATGAATAAATAATGATTTAATTATTTATTCCTAGAGAAAAATAAGATAAATAATGAATTATCTAATTATTTCTCATAATTGGGTTAAATATGACCAGGAATATTATTTAAACAATGGTTTAATTAATTATTCCTAGAGGAAAATCATATAAATAAGGATTTATTTAATTATTCATCATGGAGTTTCTTGTTTTAACCCGAAATAACTTAATAAAATATGGTTTATTAAATTATTTTTTATAGTGAAAGCAATTTTACTACGGTAAAATTGGTCCTACATGCTGTACTTCGATCCATCTAATTAGAAATAGTTAGATGAGTAATTTTTGGTGATAACACTCTACCAGTGGAAGACACTCCTCCCACCTCCATTGTTGATGTGTGACATACATCCTCAACATGTCCTCAGGAATCATGTTAACCCCCTCTATATGTTCATCTGTATGCGGATGATAAGTTGTACTGAAAGACAACTTTGTCCTGAAACCTGCAAACAACTCTTTCCAAAACCTGGAAGTGAATTTGGCATCCCTATCTGACATGATCTTCTTAGGAACACCATCCAACCTCACTATCTCCCTAATGATCTGAGTGTTGAAAATAGGAACAAGAAAATCTTGATTTAATTTTCTATTGAATTAAATTAGGAGAAAATTGTAATTCCACGTCACAAGACAACAAGAATGTATTAACTAAGTTAGTTTGACTTAGTTGGCTCAGTTAATTTGAGTTGAAGGCCTAACTTGAGTCATGTAGAGTGTCTCCTAAATTTTAGGAGCCTAGGTTGAGTTTAATTTGATTTGTAATAATTTCATTTAGTTAAACTAAGTTAGAGTTAGTTAAACTAGTTCAAACTGTTGGAGGAACCTGTGGGAGGTCTAGTACTGGGTTGTGTACTCAATAATCAACCATTTAACTGATAAATCAACCATAATTAAGTCATGCATGCATGATCTACGAGTTACCCAGTTGAGATTGGAGTTTAAGCGCAGTGTACTATCAGTTGTATAATTATCCAAGTTGTACAGGTGGTGCATGCAGTCAGAGAAGGGCATATAGGGATTGCATATTTATGGATGAATAATTTTGTCAAACCAGGAGGTAACTCCTCAAATCTGCAATGTGTATTAGCTGAAGAATGTACATGCTTATATAGATGGGAGGTGAGGCTATTGGGATTCAGCTCCCAATGACTCTTGGCCTTCCTTATTTCCTAATAACAAATAATATACAAAAATAAATGTGCACACCCATCCATAGGATTAGGTGTCAACATTCCCCCCTTTAATCCGAAGGGATGTTGGTGAGTCCAAGCATCGATCTCAACTTTTCAAACTTCTCTCTTCCAAGTGCTTTGGTGAAGATGTCAGCAGTTTGCTCATTTGTGGAACAATGATGTAGATGGATGGTCTTGGCCTGAACATGATGTCGAATGAGATGGTACTTTGTATTGATGTGCTTTGTTCGATCATGGAACTTTGGGTTCTTGGCCAACTTCATTGCGTATGTTGTCGACTATAAGTGGAGGGAATACATCCGCTTCACCGCGAAATCTTCCAGATTTTCCCGGTTTCACACAATTTCCTTTTGCTGCTTCACCGCCGCCATTATTCTCGGCTTCTGGGCCGCGGAATCTCATTGAACTGATCAAGCTATGATCTCCATTAGATGTACCTTGATCCTGCAATAGACTCATGGTGTAACCCGTAGTAGACACCCCTGTTTCTTTGTCGCCATCAAAGTCTGAATCAGAGTATCCGGTCAAGATGAAGTCGCCTACCTGTGTATATTTGAGTCCAAAGTCTTGAGTCCCCTTCAAGTACCTTAGTACTCTTTTTGCAACAGACCAATGTCCTTCACAAGGTTTCTGCATGAACCTTGAGAGGATTCCAACAGCAAATGAGATGTCAGGTCTGGTGGTGGTCAGATAGATAAGACTTCCTACAAGTTGTCTATACTTAGTTGCATCCTCAAACTCCTTCCCTTCAACCGATGTGAGCTTCAAGTTTTGTTCCATTGGAGTGCCTAAGGGTTTACAATCATCCATGCCAAATTTGTTCAAGAGATCTCCAATGTACTTCTACTGAGAAAGAAAGATGAATTTAGGATGTTGAATTACTTCAATACCCAAATAGTAATGAACATGACCCAAATCAGTCATTTCAAAACCTTTCTTCAACTCTTTTTTCATGGATGCAATATAGCTCTCATTGTTTCCTGTTATCAAAAGATCATCTACATATACCACAAGATATACAACTGTTTTTCCAACTTTCTTAACAAACAAAGTTGCATCATCAAGATCAAAGTGGTTGAAATCAAGTTTCAGAAGATGCTCGGTCAATTTCTCATACCAGGCTCGTGGTGCTTGCTTGAGGCCATACAAGGATTTCACAAGTTTGCAAACTTTGTGTTCTTGACCCTTTATCACAAATCCTTCTGGCTGGGACATATAAACTTTCTCCTTCAGATCTCCATTCAAGAACGTTGTTTTTACATCCATCTGATGGACTTTCCATCCACTCTGAGCTGCTAAGGCAAAGAGAGTCCGGATGGTGGTCCATTTTGAAGTGGAACTTCTTGTTCCTGTTTTTCCAACCTCATCAGGATGAACATCCTCCAGTGTCTTTGTCAGCCATTTGGGGGGACCTTTCTGAGATGGCCCTGGCTGGTCACTTGACTAAGTTGGGATTGATTCAAGATTCAATCTCCCAATTCTGTCAATCACATCATCCAATGTGTCATCCGTGGTGGTTTCTTCATGTGGGGGAGAGTGTGGTTCAGGAAATGATTCCACAGTTTGATTCAATATCGGAATCCCCCCTTCAAGGTGTGGAATCACATTATCAAATTCTTTGAAAGATTTTGCATGTGTGAATCTATCCAGGCGATCAAGTTGCCGCTCAACAACCTTGTCACTCTTGGATGATTCAAGAAATATGACATCTCTTGCTATCACAAACTTCTTATTTGCTTCATCATAGAGACGATATCCTTTGGAGGTATTGGAGTACCCCAAGAAGATACATTTTCTGCTTCTAGCACCAAGTTTGTTCCTTTGACCCTTGGGTATCAAGGCATAACAGGTGGACCCAAAGACCCCGAAATGCTTTACCGAAGGAATGTGGCCATGCCACATTTCAAAAGGAGTTTTGTTTCTAATTGAACTTGAAGGACACCTATTCTTTATGTAAACAGCACATAGAACTGCATCAGCCCAAAACATCAATTTTACATTCTTGAAAAATAACATGGAGCGGACCATATTTAAAATGGTTCTGCTCATTCTTTCAGCTACACCGTTCTGTTGTGGATTATATGGCACAGTGGTTTGATGTTTGATTCCATGTTGATGAAGATAATTTTCAAATTCGTTTGAAGTGTATTCTTTTCCATTATCAGTACGTAGAGAGCCAATATGTGTTTGTGCATCATTTTCAATCCATACATGAAAATTCTTGAAAGTTTGAAAAGCATCAGACTTATTCTTCAGTAAGTAAATCCCACACATCCTGGTGTAGTCATCAATAAATGTCATCATGTATTTGTTTCCATTTGCAGAAGCAATAGGCATAGGGCCACATAAATCTGAATGAACAAGTTCAAGTTTCCTATGTGCTCTTGAGTGTGAATCATGAAATGGATGTTTGCTATGCTTTCCTAGAATACATGCATCACATTCCTTAGGTTTTCTAGGAATTGTAGGCAGTCCATCAACACCATTTTTTTTCAACAAACGAAGGCTGTCATAATTTAAGTGTCCAAATCTAGCATGCCATAAAAGACTTGATGGAAATGTACCTTCATCATGATATGAACTGAATGCAAAGTTTTGAGCATGAGCAGATGAACCTTTCAGCTTCAAAAGACTCCCTTCTTCTATTCCCTCCATGACAAGTGAGTGATCCGATGCTGATCTGACCTCTGCCTTGCCATCAAACAAGTGAACTGAGTGTCCTTGCTGCCGGATTTCGATCAGGGACAGCAAGTTTCTCTTCAACTCCGGGAGGTATAGAACCTCATGTAGGATATGATCGGGAAGACCAGGCAGTTTAAGCCTGACTGTGCCAAGCCCTGATGGCTTGAGTTTGGATTTATCTGCGAAATATACTGCTCCATCAACTTTGTCAGTGAATTCTTCAAAAAATCTTTTCTAAATGTCATGTGACATGTTGCTCCTGAATCTAGCAACCAATCATCTCTCCATGAAGTAAATGAAACATCAAATAGGTTTTCAGTTACTCCATTGTTACAATGTGCTAGAACATAGTGAGCGGATTCAGGTGCTTTACCTTTGTCTTTGTCATTGGTTTTACCTTTGTCTTGATTTCTGTGCTGCTCAATTTTGTTCCATGGTGTTCCGCATTTGGGTGCATCATGTCCATCTCTATTGCAGCGTGTGCAATGAAGATGGGATTTGTCAGCTTGTCTGCCCCCCCTTTCTGTGAAGTTCCTTCTTCCTCTTCCTCTTCTGCCACCTCTTCCTCTAAATGAATCTGGAGCATGATTCTTTTCTCTATGTGCCAAATATGCAGCCTCTTCGGAAGATGAAGGGACTGTCATCTTCCCAAAAGCTTTTTCTCTTTCTGCAAACTTCTGCTCAAGTTTATCAAAGGTGATTTGTTCAAGGTTTCCACTTGCTTGCAAAGACTCAAGATAATGTGAGTAAGTCGGATATAATGCCTTAACATATGCTATGAGAGGTATGTCCATTTTTACACCATTGTTTTGAATGTCATGCATTATAGATCTTATTTCTGAAGCTAAAGCAAGGGGATCATCATTCTTCATTTCAAGACTGAACAGCTTAACCATCAATTGAACATTTTCTAGTTCTGAGTGTGAGTCATAGAGTTCTTTTAGTTTCTTCAAGGCTTCAAAGGCATTTGAGAATGATGAAATATGGCGACTCACCTCTTCACTTACTGAAGCTGCAATCAAGGCATAGGCCTTGCAGTTCTTGTTTTCCCAGATGGCAAGCTCTTTGTCTGAAGTGGGCTTCTCTGGTGGATTTTCTGTTTGTCCTTCACAAATTCCTCTCCACAGCTCATTAAAAATGAGTGTGTGTTTAATCTTCCGAGACCATTCAAGATAGTTCTCTTTGCCAGAGAGAAACCACAGGGCAGAAATGCCAAATGTGGGGCTGGCTCTGATACCATGACAAACCAGGAGGTAACTCCTCAAATCTGCAATGTATATTAGCTGAAGAATGTACATGCTTATATAGATGGGAGGTGAGGCTATTGGGATTCAGCTCCCAATGACTCTTGGCCTTCCTTATTTCCTAATAAAAAATAATATACAAAAATAAATGTGCACACCCATCCATAGGATTAGGTGTCAACAAATTTCCCTATATAATAGGGGCTAATTTCCAAGGAAACAAGACAAGGAAATAGGGACTTGGACAAGCAAAAATTTGGTTAAGTATTGACCACAGCAGGCTTGTGAAGCAGTGAGATAGATTATACTTGGGAAGAGATTGTTCAAGCTTGCACAAACATTGTATTTCTTCTTTATTTTCTGATTACTACAATACATATAGGAAAGGGTTTCGAGCAATGGCTTTCCCGTAGATATATCCTCGTGTTATGTGTGTTAATTGATTCATGTCGCATGTTTTTGAAATTTCTTCTCAATTGTGAAATGCTTTTCGCAAATGAGTAGAATAGATTCGAGTCTTATGTTTTAGAACATTATATGAGAAATATTGAATCTACAACTAATTTCTACATGGTATCAGAGCTAGATTCATAGTAGAGAAGACAATTTGAAGTTATCTTTGCAAGAGGAACGATTTTGCAAATCTATTCTTCAGGGCTAGTAGGATGTCGTTCTATGGTATAAGGCTTGAGTATGCCCTTGAGGGTAGCTCAAATTACATTTCTTGGAAGGACCGCATGGAAGAAGTCATGGAATATAATGGGCTGAAATAATTCATTGATAATGATCTCTCAAAACAAACACCAGATGATGCCCAGAATCTAGAAGATTGGAAGAAGAGTGTCGCCAAGGCGAGGAGGATCAAATTAGAGGGAGTATGAGACCATATTATCTCTAATCTCCATGGGAAAGAAACTCCATATGAAATGTGGCAAGCATTGACAGACTTCTTCCAGAGCAATAGTGACCATAGGAAGCTAACACTCAAAGATAAGCTTCGGAATATCAAAATCCAGAAGGGTGACACAATACCATAGTACTTGATAAAGTTCACACAACATCGTGATCAACTTAGTAGTGTTGGTGTTATGGATGTATAAGATGATTTGGTAAGCCTAACACTTTAGCCCTTCCTAAGAGCTGGCACAACTACCAGGATTCGGTAAATGGGAGGGAGAAGCTACCAAACTGGGAAATATTATGGTCAAATTTGGTACAGGAAGAGTTCAGGAGGAACACTAGAGACGAGACCTCATCCAAGGTTGAAGATGAGGAGAACTGTGCCTTACATGGAAAGGAAAAGAAAGGGAAAGGGAAGAAATCCCATTCCAAAGCAGAATCTGGACAGGCAAGCAAGAAGAAATACTTGTCGAAGATTAATTTTTTTCACTATCATGAGTTGGGACATTATGCCACGAAGTGTCTGCACAAGAAAGTCGGCAAGAAGCCCTCAAGAGGAGCGACAGGTGTGTTAGTGTTAGTATTGCATCCTTCCACCAGTGATCAAATAAACTCTTTCATGTCATGTTAAGGGTCCCATTCTGAAAATTTTGTCATTCCATTAGGTCATCACGCAAAAATTTGGTCACTTGGTGTAGATTTAGGTCAAACCTCACTCTTTTCAAAAATTTCATTACTTGTTGGCTCATTTCACCACTTTGTTGAGTGTACATCAGTCATGAGTTTTCATCGTCATTTCATTCTTTTCATCATGAATTTCATTCACTTAGAGTCTCCAATAGGTCTTAGGTTTTTCAAGGTCCATCAAATCACCATTTTCATCATAAAATTCTAGCAAGTAAAAGAGTGACAATAAACACATTTATTATGAAAATTTTATTTGTAAATTTAATTTTAATTCAATATGTAATTTTATGTTTCTTAATATGTAATAAGTTCTCGTGGTTCCAAGATAGCTGCATACTCAAGGTTCCATTAGCCAAATAAGTTAATGTTCTAAAAGTCATAGTGTTCCAAATCCACCAAAAGATCAAGTTCAAAAGGTAAATTGCAATGTTAAAGTTGAGTTCAAAGGGAAATGTGGGTCCCAAAGCCAATGTATGAAATTTCACCAAGTATAAAGGACCATCAAACACCAAAGAGACACTAATTTTCATCCTCATGCATTGAGCTCTCAAACTCCCTGAGTCAAAAATCAAATTTTGAGCAAGAAAATCTATTTTTTTGGAAGGCGTTCCGCTCCTGCTTGAGGCGTTGTGCTTTTGACAGAGAGGGCGATGCACTCTTGCTTGAGGCACTGGGCTTTTTCCTGGGAGGCGCTACGATGTGCTTTTTCCAACTTTCACCCACAGCTTCAAATCTTCTTTGCAAGTGGTCCTGTCATCAAGTAAGGGTTTTCTCAGTCAATTGTAAGTAAGTGACATCCCCCACAACTTCCCTAAGCCCCATAACTCCCTTACCCAATTCCCTAAATTTTCCTACACTTATCCCAACTCCCTAAACCTCTTATCCTATCCCCTTTCCCTTCCCCTTCCCTAGGGTTTCAAAACAAGACAAATACTATGGAGGAGGAAAGAGATATTATGGAGGAGGAGATGAACATAGAAGAGGAGAAGAGGAGACACAAAAAAGGAGGGAGTATTTTGAGGCTTGAGCCATCCAACACTAGATAATTGTTGGTCTCACCCATGACAGTCAATTTCTTCAAACATGTGGCATGTTTTGACTTCTGTGAGATGGTCCAAAGAGTACAACATCACCCTACTTTGACCATAGTTTTCATCTCTAGCCTCCAAGACAACCAAGTGACCATTGTGGGGGTGACCTTCACCATCTCCACAGATATTATTGCGCGAGCCACAGGGATACCCAATGTGGGTGAAAAATGGTTTAAGGCCACAGATATATATGCCCAACATTATGAACCATTTCTCAAGCTACAATACAAAAATACAAAAAGAAAGTCTTTCCTTTTAGTCACCTACTTGATAGATTTTCTCCCATGATGAAGAACATCATGAAATATTTCACTTGTAAGGGAAGATTCTCCATACTATACACTTATCACATCAGGTTGCTCACGCATTTCACTCAGGTGAAATTTCTCAACATCCCTCACTGTTTGTACAGGAGTATTAATAAGATGTCTTGCATAGTGCAGCACATATAGTATGAACATCAGGTGAAAAACCTCTTCCATCACTCTCTAATCAAAATAATTTTCCTTCATCATCTTAATCAGCGAAACATTGCATGGGAGACCTTAATTGAGAATGATGTCTTCATTACTTCACCACCTCATCCTGCTAGACCAATTCCACCACCAACATCAGTGTCTCAAAGACAAAAAGGGTCATCTAGCAGGGCTACATTGAAAGAGGCCAAAGAATTCAAAGAAACCAAAAAGGTCAAAACCTCCCAGAGGGGAACCAGGCAAGTGTTTTCTCCAAATATTTTGGAAGGGGCCTTGCCTTCTTCATCAACAAAGCAGGGAAAACAAAAGCAAGAAGCGACATTTTTCCATGAAGAGGAAGACCTTCATGAGGAAGAAAGAGATTTTGAATTGATGGAATTGGATGACCAAGATGATCATGAGGCCTCAAATATTATCATCAAATAGAAGGATGCCATAATAAAATAATTGCAGGACTACATGGCAAGAGCCCAATATGTCATATCATTCCTTGAACAAGAGAACAACCAGCTAAAAGACAAGTAGGTACTCAAGGAGTTAGAGCTGCTAAAGGAAAAACTACAAGACATCAAGGGTAAGGCGCTAATGGCACATAATGACTCTGACCATGATGATACTCAAATCAAGTCAAGACCGCAAACAAGAGGTATTAAGAGAGCTTTAGAGCAGGAGAAACATGGGGCAGAGCAACTCAGTTTTAAGGAAGGGATTGAAAAGGAAATTGAAGATGACATAGAGGTGTGGCTTGACAGAGTTAACCTTCACCTTGAGAGGCTCCTCCATAAGGTAAAAAAATACAAAGAGATTCTTAGACACATGTCCAACAGGTACATCACAAGAAACACGATTTGCAACATTAAGCTCAAGTAGTGAAGGATAAATACAAGCAAACCCTAATCAAGCAAAAGGAGGAGGATAAACTTGAGATTCTTGATGATTCCTCCCTAATTGCTCGAGACATATCATCAACACTTCATCTACCAATTTTGAAGTTTTTTGGGTAATTTTTTGCAGTTTTAGGCATTTTGACAAATTTTGACAGATTTTCAACACAGTCCACTTGTCAAAAACATAGCACCTAGGGCACTGCGCTTTTTATATGAGCCTCCAAATGACAAATGGCCACCACCATTGGATTCATAAGGCCCTCTACATCAGTTTTTTACTATTGGTACATCAAATTTGGACATGATGGTAGGGAGAAATGGCCCAAAACATCCAAAAAATCACCTTTTTGCCTCATTTTTAAGGCTAGTGCTGCGCTTTTGACCAGTATTGGGAGATTTTAGTTTTGAGGGCCTTAACTTCATCATTTTCATAACTAAAGGGAATTTTTAGAAACTATACAAGAGCATCTTTACAATGAGATATATTGGGCTCAATTTGGACTTTAGAAAGTTCTCCAAAAGTGACCTTGAAGTTGCCGCTGCGCTTTTTCCAGTTCACTGATATTTTCCATATTTTGAATTTTTCTCAGTTGGTCAATGGATTGAATGTATTTTTACTGATGTAATTGATGAATTTAAAATTTAATTATGTTCCTAAAGGTTACTAGAGGTAGATACATTAGGTATAAGTGTATTTTTTGATAAATGAATCAGTTTCACCAAAGTTAGGGATGAGTTTGTTGATCTCCCTAGTCTTTGGGTTTCCAGTTGAGCACTTTGGGGATTAGTTCCTCAAGTCAGGGATTCAACCCCTGAGCTAGGGAGACTCAATTTTGGTCTACATTATTCACTTATTTTCTCATAGCAAGGGTTGGATGTTGTTGAATTGATCATTGAACACTATTGTAATCAGACTTTTGGCAACTAATAACGGATTGAGTTACAGCTATTTTGATGGAATTCTTATGGTAAAGTGATATGACATTGTTTCTTTTTATGTTTTTCAAATGTGTGAATGTATTATGACTTCATATTCATGCCATCTCTGTATGTAATTGTTTCCTAAGTCAGAAAGACAGAATTCATTAAGCTTATGCTCTGTTTTGGAGGAATAGTTACAGTTTGTTTCATCTTCTTCTTAGTAGAAAAGAATTCATATTTCTTATGCTCTTTTCTCAAACCCTAGCAGTATAGACCACTTAATCAGATATCCTTATGTGTTGAACTTCCTACCTAACTCTCTCCATCAGATCCCTGCAATTCTTATCCTTGTTTTCCCTAACCTAGTTCCTGCCTTGACCTATTCACCATCCAGCACCTTAAAAATTCAATCAATCAAACCCCTGTGCTACTATACCTAGCTTAATATCTCATCGATCCAGTCATATTGGCTGAGATCCATTGGAGAGAGCCATCTCCTGCCTAGTAGGGCTAGCTAGTTGTTGAAATATTGGTTTGTGGTTACCTTTGCTGGTCTCTTCTCAGCCTCAAAGATCCGTAGGAGTGATAACAAGGTGAAGCTCTAACTTCAAAATTCGAGTTGGATTTCACCCTCATTACATGCATGGTGACATAGGTGATGGGTAGTTTGTGGTATCTGGATAGTGGGGCCTCATTCTATATGACGAGAAATAAATAAATTTTTAGCGACTTGGAGGAGAAGGACCTCTAGATGCACATCAAGATGTGAGATGATGGAAGGTATAGCGCAACCGATATCGGTATAGTTACTTTTCAGAGGGAGTTTGGTCATCCTCTCACATTAAAATATGGCATGTATGTTCCGAGTCTGAAGAAGAATTTATTTTTAGTTTCTATGTTGGAATACCATGGTTATGATGTGATATTTAGCAAAGGAAAGGCTTTCCTTCGTCACATCGCCATGGGACAAGTGAAGCAGGTCGGGGTTAGGGTGAAGAACATCTACAAATTGGATGTAGAAGATTGTGTTTCTTTGAGCATGAAAGCAGAGAAGGTGCATAGCCGAGACATTAGTGAATTATGGCATAGGTAACTTGGCCATTTTCCCGATGGAGCTTTGAAGGTCATGCAACAAATTTCTACTGGACTTCCCAAGGGTGCACTAGAGCATAAAGATATATGTAATTGGTGTACATTGGGGAAGTACACCAAATCCAACTTTCCTGATAATGACAACAGAGCGCAAGCAGTCCTCGAAATATTTCACTCAGATGTGTGTGGACCTTTCTTGAAAACCTCCACGACCAAGCACAAGAATTATGTTATATTTTTAGATGATTTCTCACGTAAGTGCTGGATATTATTCATGCAGAAAAAGGACCATACATTCTCAATTTTTTGTGAACTTAAAGCACTTGTTTAGAAATACATTAGCATGAAAGTGAAGGCTCTTAGGAGTGATAACGGTGGTGAAGATGTGTCGAATGAGTTCAATAAATTTTGTGAAAAAAAGGCATTCGACGGGGGTTAATAGCACCCAATAACCCACAATTGAATGGGGTTACTGAGAGGAAGAACATAAGTATTGTGGGAGTTGCATGGGCGATGTTGCGTGATCAAAGCCTATTGTTGCACTTGTGGGCTGAAGCATGAAACACAACAGTATATGTGTAGAACATGAGTCCTCGTTGAATTCTTGCGATGAGTACACCAGAAGAATATTTTGCAGGGAAGAAACCATATGTTTCACACTTTAGGATATTTGGTTCAATAGTTTACTATCATTTTTCCAAGTATGCAAGGAAAAGGATAGAACCAACAATAGAGTTGGGAATATTTTTGGAGTACACTGATACACCTCACAACTATTGGGTGTACCTGCCATCTCACAAGATGAAAATTGTTTGTAGAGATGTGAATTCCGATGAAGAGAAGGCCATGAGATGTTCCCTTCAGAGAGAGCTTTAGTTGCATGTAGATGAGAAGCTTTTAGCTCCAAAGGAAGAACCTCAAGATGTTGTGGAGCAGCCACAAGCAGAAGAGAGTGGAAGCACCCACTCATGCAGAGACATCCAAAGATGGAAGGAAGCACACCAAGGAAGCTGGCATATTATTGCATGATGCTACAGAGAATGTGGGGGCACCCACATCAGATCACAGGCAAAGGAGGTCACCAAATTAGTGCACTGGGTACATGGCTTTGATGAGTGATCTAGTTGAGACATAACCATCCTCATTCAAGGAAGAAGTGCAGAAACCAATGTGGGATGATGCCATGGTAGAGGAATATGTTTCCATAGTTAGAAACAGTGTTTGGTAAGTGGTCCCAAGATGAAAGAAGAAGTCAATGGTAGGTTCGAGGTGGATATACAATGCAGAGCAAGCTGCATACGGAAGCATAAAGAAACACAAGGCTAGATTTGTGGCCAAGGGGTTCTATCAAGTGGATGGAATTGATCATGAGGAGATCGTTGCTCCAGTATCAAGGTACTCTTCTATTAGATCAATTCTAGCACTTGCAGCGCAGATGGGTTGGAAGATCCATCAGATGGACGTGAGGATAACATTCCTTAATGGTGTGTTTGAGGAGGAGGTGTACATTGAAAAACCGAAAGGATTTGAGACCTTAGACAAAGAGTTTCATGTATGTAGACTCAAGTGAACGTTGTATGGATTGAAACAAGGACCCCATGCTTGGTACACCAGGATCGACAGTTGTTTCACCAGGTTGGGCTTCACCAAAATTGAAGCAAATGCAAACCTTTAACATATTGTTGTTGAAGGTAAATTATTAATTATAGTATTATATGTCGACGATTTGATTTTAACCAGTGGTGAGAAGTTGATAAAATATTGCACAGAGGATCTTGCAAGAGATTTGAGATGAAGGACATGGCACTCATGCATTATTTCCTCAGTTTGGAAGTATAATAAGGATATGGAGACTTTTTTGTCTCTCAAGGCATGTATGCCAACAAGATACTGAAGAAGTTCTGCATGGAGAGTAGCAAACCCATGGACACTCCTCTAGCAGGAAGTTGGAGGAAAGAGGATGTCACTTCAGGTAAGGAGGTGGAGGCCACTATTTATAGGCAGCTTGTGGGTTCACTGATGTATTTGGTGAACACACAACTAGACATGTGTTATGTAGTTAACCAACTTAGTCAAGAAATGGTTAAGCCAACCAAATTGTATGGGAAGGCAACCAAACATGTGTTAAGATACCTCAAAGGAATTACTCAGTATGGTGTTTGGTACAAATGGACAGAGGGAGTGAAGCTTCAAGGCCTCATAAATGCAGATTGAGCGTGTAGTCCATCAGATTGGAAGAGCACTTCAGGAGGATTCTTCAGTATTGGGTCAACAACAGTTTCTTGGTACATCAGGAAGTAGAGATTAGTTGCACTTAGTTCAATAGAAGCAGAGTACATGGATGCTAGTCAAGCAACCCTTGAAGCTATCTGGATGAGGTAGATTCTTGTTGGGTTATTTGGTTAGATGATGGATCCTATTGTGATTGACTGTGACATTCAAATTTGTATCAAAATCTCTGAAAATCTAGTTTTTCATGATCAATCCAAGCATATTGATATCTGTAACACCATCTACGAGATTGTGTGCAAAGGCAGATTACGTTGTTGGAATACATTCCTATAGAAGAACAGGATGCAAATATTTTGACAAAGGAATTGTCAAGAGGAAAATTTGAATTCTATGGAGGAAAGATTGGGGCATATGATAATCCCTTTCTTGTTGAGAGGGACAGTTGAAATGGCAACAATAAAACCCTAATTTAAATTTCCATTTAATTAAATTAGGAGAAAATTGTAATTCCACATCACAAGACAACAAGAATGTGTTAACTAAGTTAGTTTGACTTAGTTAGCTCAAGAAATTCTATTTGAGGGCCTAATTTGAGTCATGTAGAGTGTCTCCTAAATTTTAGGAGCCTAGGTTGAGTTTAATTTGAGTTGTAATAATTTAATTCAGTTAAACTTCGTTAAAGTCATTTAAACTAGTTCCAATTGTTGGAGGAACTAGTGGAGGTCTAGTACTGGGGTGTGTAATTAGTGATCAACCAGTTAACTGATAAATCAGCCATAATTAACTCATAAATGTATTATCTACGAGTTACCAAGTTGAGATTGGAGTTCAAGGGAAATGTACTATTGGTTGTATAATTATCCAAGTTGTACAGGTGGTGCATGCAGTTAGAGAAAGGCCTATAGGGATTGCGCAGTTATGGATGAGGAATTTCCCTAAATAATAGGGGCTAATTCCCAAGGAAACAACGCAAGGAAATAGGGACTTGGGAAAGCAAAAATTTGGTTAAGTATTGACTAAAGAAGGCTTGTGAAGCAGTGAGATAGATTATACTTGTGCAGAGAATGTTCAGGCTTGAGCAAGCATTGTATTTCTTCTCTATTTTATTGTTAATCCAATACAAATAGGAAAGGGTTTTGAGCAGTGCCATTCCCCTATATATATCCTTGTGTTAGGTGTGTTAGTTGGTTCATGTCACATGTTTTTTATATTTCTTCTCAATCATGAAATGCTTTCCGCAGATAAGTAGAGTAGATTTGAGTCTTATGTTTTAGAAAATTACATGAGCAGCATTAAATCTACAATTAATTTCTACACTAAGCTACCTCACTTGTTGATTTATTAGACTTAACTGCAATTAAGTAAGCTACCTTACTTAACTTGTCAACCAAAACCATGATGGAATCATGCTGCTTCGATTTCCTCGAAAAACCTGTCATGAAGTCCATAGAAATGACCTCCCATTTCCACTCTGGCATCTGAATCAGCTACATTAAACCACCTGGATGCTTACACTCTTATTTTACTTGGTGACTGTCCAAACATATCGCAACAAAATCAGCTACCTCTCTCTTCAAGTTCAGCCAATGGTAGAACTTATTAAAAACTATCATTGTCTTTTGATATCCCGAGTGACTTAAATACGACTTAACATGAAAATCCCTCAAGATAAGCTTCTTGAAATCATTTCCATCTAGTACATAAATAATTTTCATGAATTTGACTAAACCATCTACTGTGAGATGATACTCCTCATCCTTATTACCTTCACCTTGTTGTTGTAACATGTACCTCAACTGCTAATACTTGTCTCCACGCTGTCATGCCTGCAAGATTCGCTCCTACAAATTTTTCCTATAAGAACTCACTATTGCAATGTGATTCACTTGCACTCTTCTAATAAGAGCATATGCAACCATGTTCTTCTTTCCCTTAATGATCCTAATCTCGAAAATAAAGCTCACTAACAGTAGCCAACCTTCTAGCTTGCCTGAAATTTAGATTTGGTTGGTCAAACAAGTACCTCAACCCAATGTGATTACTCATCGATACACACCTCCTGCCAAGAAGATAACGTCTCCATGTTTTCAATGCATAAATGATACCTACCAACT
This sequence comes from Pinus albicaulis, assembly GCA_034641835.2. Lineage (NCBI taxonomy): Eukaryota > Viridiplantae > Streptophyta > Pinopsida > Pinales > Pinaceae > Pinus > Pinus albicaulis. The sequence continues at coordinate 706,359,322 of CM076573.1, read as the reverse complement.
CGAGATCATGTGTCACGTAGTTCTACCTGTGCTCATTCAACTTCCTTGACTCATAGCATACCACGTTTCCTTCTTGCAAGCATGTATAGATACCACAAACTCTTTGTTAAGATATACAATCGTCAAGATTGGAGCATTTGTAAGAAACTGCTCAAAACTAGTTGCATGCTCCTCAGTCCATTCAAACTTCTTTCCTTTTCACTGCAAGGATGTAATAGGATAGACAATCCATGAGAAGTTCCAGACAAACCAGCTGTAATAACCTGCTAGTCTCATGAATGATCTAACCTTATCCACATTCCTAGAAGTTGAGCACTCCATGATAGCTCTGATATTTTTCAGGTCCACTTTTATACCTTCCTTGGAAAAAACATGTCCTAAGTAATGGAAATTTATATGAAAGAAACTGCGCTTACTAAGCTTGGCAAAAAAATGATGCTCACTCAAAAATATTAACACTCCTTCTAAGTGTTTAGCATGCTCTTCTTAATTCTTTGAATATATCAATATGTCACCAATGAATACTATCACAGACTTATCTAGATAAGGATGCAACACATTATTTATCAAACACATGAAAGTAGTTGGAACGTTAGTAAGACCAAGTGGAACCAATATAAACTCATAATGCCCATACCTAGTACGAAATGTTGTCTTGTAGATGTCCTATTCTTTGATGTGTATCTGATGATATCTCGATATCAAGTCAATCTTTGAGAAAATTGTTGCTCCATTCCACTTATCAAATTGGTCATCAATCTGCAACAAAGGATACTTGTTCTTGATAGTCGCCTTGTTCAACTGCCTGTAATCAATACACAACCTGAGAGTGCCATCCTTCTTATTCACAAACAATATTGGTGCACCCCAAGGTGACAAACTTGGCCTTATGTATCATTTATCAAGCATTTCCTTAAGCTGCAACTTCAATTCCACTAACTCTGGAGTGCTCATCTTGTACAGTGTCTTTGATGTTGGTGTTGTTCCTGGTACCAACTCAATAGAAAATTCCACTTTCCTATGAGGTGGTAACTTTGAAATATTTTGGAACACATCCTAAAACTATTGAAAAATTGGATAAAGACTTCAACATACTCAACATCCTTCCCTTTGTCATTGGAAAAATGCACTACAAACAATACACACCCTTTCCTACAAATGTGCTTAGCCTACATAGTTGTAACCATTGTCCCTGATGTAGGATTCTTCTTACCTTGCAAGATTCTCTTCTCTCCATCATCATCCAAGCACTCAATAGAATTCTCGCAGCAATCTACCTTAGTCCTGTGAAGGTATAACCAATCCATACCAAAATTCATATTGTATGAACCCGAAGGAATCATATTTAGACGTGTTTATGAAGGTATACCATTCAACTCAAATTCACAATCTCTCACCCAATCATGAAATCTTTTCTAGGTCCTTGTAGCCAACTTCAGCAACCAAGATTTTACATGCACTTCTTTACTCAAACCACACTTATCCACTAGGTCAGGATTAACATAAATATAATTAGATATAGGATCAATCAAATGGAAACAACTTGATCACAGAGCTTACCTTCCATCTCAATAATGGATGCTTGGTGATCTGCCTGCTTTTCTATCAAATGTTGCATAGATCCAAGGAATTATCTATCCAACACCCCCAATTGTTTCTGCCTCTTGAGAACAATAGATATGAGGTCTGCCACCATGATAATACATATAATCCTTCTTGTGATGATCCTTGCTACATATCCAACACTACAACCATTCTCTGTCGCTACCCTTATTCTGCTTCTCTCCAGGGTGAGATCCATGTCCCTTCTCAATTGCGTTAAACTCCATGTAAGGAGCCACATTTTCTCTCTCACCTACATCCTGAGGTATTTCTAGATTTGAAGGAAATTTTCCTTTGGTCTTGTCATCACCTTTCCAGTCATGCTTAGGTTCATTATTATGCTTCGGCTTCTCATAACAATGCTTCAACTTCCCAAAAATTCCTCCAACGATCGAGGGTCATCGTGCTCAATCTGATCCTTAAATGATAATGGTATTCCATTTATGAATATTTTACCCTTTGTCTTTTCATCCTAGAGGTAAGGCAGACACCTCAACAAACCCATGTGATTCTTCATGTACTCCTCATATGTCATTGATCTCATCTTAAGAGCATATAATCCTTGGCCTTACCGTCATAATATCTCTCTCACAAGTACTTCTTCCTGAAAAGTCTTTTCAACTCATGCCAGCTCAACTCCTCTGTCCTGATTCCTCTAACACACTTCACACATTCCCACCAGATGTTCACCTTTCCTTTGACACTAAAAATAACTATCTTGGCCTTCATGTTCTTCGTATAACCATGCAACTCAAAGAACTTCTTCATCCCAAGCAACCATGCTTCTGAATCCTGCAGTAGCTTCATCTCTCCATCAAATGCAGGATGCTTGGATTTATTGAACTCATCTAGCAATTACCCCCTCTCACTACTCATGTAAGGATGATAGCAATGATATCCATGATATCTATCTAAACCATAACTATAATAGAACCCGAAACCACTACCTCTCATGTCAGGTGTAGCCATCCATCTGCCACCTTTGACCATGTCATTCTTGTTTGACTTGTGCCCTCCATGAAACCTGCTACCATATGACCCATTAGTCCTTTCCTCCAGTTGTTGAGGACAGAAAGCCAATATGCAAGTAATTATGTGTAGATTCCGTGTATGTAAGTGTAAGTAAGTAATTTTTTTTATTGATAAAATCTTATTAGTGATTACAATCCTTCATGGTGGTGTGCCTATATAGGCATTGACTGGCCACGAAGGTGACTACAACTTTTTACCTTTTTCCCTTTCATAATTAATGGGCCATTAATTAATTATATTATTTTCACATTATTATTTAATTAATGTTATTTATGAATATTTTATTCATAACATTTCCACCCCCTTTAGAGATGATTTGTCCTCAAAGCATAACAAGAAGGTTCCTCTAGTTGAACACTTTCCTATGGAATGGCATCTTTACTTTGATTTTGTTTGTGCTTGGTGAAGTCCCCATGCGTATTTATACCCTCCTTGAAGTTGGAAGCAATAACACCATATAATTTATAATATCATCCTTTCATGTTAAACTCCATGAATTTTTCTTCAAGGTTTGTAATATAGCTTCCTAGTTGTATTAACCACTTTGCACTTAGAACTACATCCATTTCTTTGAGTGGTAGGGCAAATAGATCTGTTTGTAGCTCTAGTTCTTATATCTAGATTGAAACCTTGTGGAATTCTCCAATCGCTTTGAAATTTTTCCCAGTAGCGACATACATGGTTAGATCCTTTATTGGGCATATACAAAGATCAAGTTGTTTAGCAAGATCATTTTTTATACAATTGTGAGTACTACCATAATCTACAAGTGTATTGAAATCGCTGCCTCTTATGAGACCTTTAAGCTTCAGGGTTTTAGGGTGTATTCCCCTTATCAAGTTTGTTGGTAGAGTAGTAGGCTTAATGTTCTAAGGTCTTGGGGGCTGGTTTCTCTGCTTTTGAAGGTGTGGCGGAACATATTTTGCAGTGACTTGTTTTTTTTTTTTACCTTTTGAATAATTGCTTTCTTCATCTTGATTTTGTTGGACACATAATTTTGCAGCTAATAATGGTTCCTCGTGATATGAATCTTCATTGTTGATTTCTTCATCTGTTTCTTTTACTTCAACTTGCTTCCCATCTACTACTTTATAGTAGCGTAAGGACGTGTCTTCACATTTATGTCCTAGCATCCAGTTGTTTCCACACTTGCGACATATTTTTTTTTTTATCCTTTTGTCTGACTTGTTACTTGAAGCATATGATTCCTTCTCATCTTCATAAGTATATAACTTCTTTTTAAAGCATCTTTGTCCTAATGTCCATTTGTCTCCACAATACCTACATTTGTTTGTTTCCTTTTCTCCTAAGTATTGTTGTTAGTCTTCATCTTCCTTGAATGATGACAATTTGAACTTGTGTTTTTGCTCAATAATCTTTGCTACATGTCTGGTTTCTTCAATGGTTTTGGGATTGTACAATTTCAATTATGCTCGAATATACTCCTTAAGTCCACATCTATACATTTTTAGCAGTTGTTCATCGGTAAATCCTCTTTATCTTGTAGCTAATACTTCCCATTCGTGGGTGTATTCACTTACATATCCTTTTTGCTTGAGATGAACCAATTTTTCATATACATCATCTTCTTCTTTGTTATATTTATCAAAGCATCCACAAAGTTCTTCGAGAGAAATGAATGAGATTAACATTTGTTGGACCACCATAGGAACCAATCTTATGCCTCAACTTCCAAATTGTAGGATGCATTCATGATTTTCTCTCAATCACCTATTAGTGGGTTTGATTCAAAATTGACTTCCATTTTATTAACCCAAACAATAGCACCTCTATGTCCTTTTCCATCGTATTTAAGGAGCTCCTTCTTAATTCGTTGATAGTATTTTTCTGGGAATTTTGTGTAGTACTAACTACTCTAGAAGTGTATTTGCAACATTTGCGAAATTTCATGATTTGGGAAATCTTTGCTTTCTGGAGTCTTGGGACTTTTTGTTAGTTCTTGAGAAATTAAAGAATTAAAAAATGAATTAACCCTTCCCATTAACTAGTTCTGCATTCCTTACAACATTCTCTCACTGTTATCTATTTTTTAATATCTTTTGCTAATTCCTATGAGTTACAATTATCCTATTTTCACCTTCTCCTAACTCTTCCTACTTCTTCTCAACATTATCAAGATGGCGTCGTACCTTATCGAGTTGTTATTGATATTTTTTGGTGTCATCATTACTATTCCAAATTTTCAACTTGTTTTTCTTCTTCGCAGAACCATTTAATTTATTTTTTTATTTTTAAATAATAATATTTTTTTAATTAAATAATATTTGTTTTAAATAAAATAATTTAACTTTAATTATAATTATTATTTAATTATTTAATCATATTATTTTATAACCAATAATAAACTAACCAATCGATAATATTAATCAACTAATTCATTAGTCAAGGTATGTGACTATTCTGAAATACGATGGTTGACCCGATATTATAGACGACCAATGAATGATACGGGGAATGAATCGTTAACTGGAGGCGACAGTTGTGATTGGTCGATGTTAGACACGAAGCAGGCATGGACAGGGTAAAAGACGACGACAAAGGAACACGGGCACAGGGTGTTGAGGGATGGTCAGAGAGATGAACGATGAATGGTTGGAACACAACAAAACTGAAGTCGCGGTAGTCATTGGGGCTTGTAGTAGCGGGACAGGAACAATTGTGAGCGAACATGGAGGGGAAGTTAGGGACAACAGTCGGGTTAGCAGAGTAAAGTAAACCGACAGGGAATCGATGCGAGGGATGGCGATCAAATGTGGGGTGTGAGGGATAACGAACATAACAACACTGTGGACGAAAAAATGTGGTGAATAATGAAACTATGGACCGAATGGAATGAGTGGTGAACATTAGTGGAACACTATGAATGGAACAATGATGCAGTGATGAAAATGCAACGTATACAACATAAGGCTTTGATACCGCTGTTGAGGACAGAACGCTAATATGCAAGTAATTGTGCGTAGATTTTGTGTATGTGAGTGTAAGTAAGTAATTGTTTTTATTAGTAAAATCTGAATGGAAATTACAATCCTTTGTGGCAGCGTGCCTATATAGGCATTAACTAGCCATGAAGGTGAGTCGTCACAACCTTTGACCCTTTTCCCTTTCATTATTAATGGGCCATTAATTAATTAAATTATATAATTTATTATTTTAATATTGTTATTTAATTGATGTTATTTATGAATATTTTATTCATAACACATGTCCACAATTGATCTGTTGTTGTGCCATATTCCAAGCATGAATGTGGTACCTCATGGGAAAAAACGCATAAACAACTAAGGGAATCGAGAGGTTTAACCACCTCCACCCTCACACTACCATGGTTATGAATATTTTATTCATAACACATGTCCATAATTGATCTGTTGTTGTGCCATATTCCAAGCATGAATGTGGTACCTCATGGGAAAAAACGCATAAACAACTAAGGGAATCGAGAGGTTTAACCACCTCCACCCTCACACTACCATGGTCTAACCTAAATCGGTCCCGAGATCACAAAACCAAATCAAGCTTGGATGCCTTGGAATTCCTTCCCCATCCCTTAAGGAATTTTCCTGTCCCCGCCCACCCGTTGAGGGCTTCCCGATGAAAACAATATCTAACCCCAACCCTAGGGATTTTCCTCAGACCACCTCACCCTGATCCAAAAACCTTCAGGCAACCCAAAGCTCAACCAAGAATGAATCCCATCACACCATGGCTATCCGGAAATGGTAAGGCAAGGTTGAAACCACTGTCAAACAATGAAAATCCCATGCCAATGATAACAAATGAACCAAATACACAGATTAATATATCATGCATGCCAAAACCATGGAGATCATACATGCAACATGTTACCTGCAAGTATTCTCGCTGAAGCCGCTTGATCCAACCTTTCCTTGTTTGATCCTTGCTTTCCTTTGGTTGCTTGCTTGCTTTCTCTTCTTTGAAACCAATTCCAAAACTAAACTGACAAAAGGCTTATAATTGATGCTCTGAATCCTTTTTATTATTGATGCCTCTAATTTCTTCATTTTTCCTCTATTTTCCTTCAATTTCCTCCTCACATGCAACCCGTGACTTTTCACCTTCCTTTTCTCCTAATTTTCTTTATTTTCATAAATAAAATGCCAAAAAATGTCTTTTTTCCTTTTCAAAACCTTTTTCATTGCTCCCCTTAGCCATAATAAACAACAAATGATGCCCATTAGGATTTTTTTTTCCAACATTTAACTTGGAATATGTGTCCCACGACCTTGGTCTTATTTTTGCTTTTATTAAATTTATCAAACGAATTTTAACTTGATTCTGTTAGACAACACCTCCCCTTGGGGGAACACTATCCTCATTGTTCTATGACACCTACAACTAGCAAACCACTGAAAATCAAAACATACTGCCCATGGAGCTTTCTAACTTAGCTCGGTGCAGTACTTACAATGAACAATTGACTCAAAAGCAAATACCATCATGAAAAACATGACAACGTGATAACCATAACACTTATTGGAGCTTTATAACCTAACTCATTACGGTATTTACAATAACAACCATACATAAATGTGTACATATACCAAAAACTCGTTTTCCTCCACCAAAAAAAAATGAAGGATACATAGCTCGCATCTGATCGACCATCTCCCATGTAGATTCATCGAACCCAAAGTGCTTCCACTTCTCTTTAACATGCTCGATTTATCTATTCTGGAGCATGAGTTGTTTCCACTGCAATATGCACTAAGATTCCAATTGGAATTCTCTTTCTCGCTCCACCTGCAATGCAGACTAATCAATCACATGATCAACATCCTTTACATAAATTTTAAGCAATGAAACATGGAAAACATCATGTACTTTCATTGTCGAAGGAAGTGAAATTTTGTAGGCCACGGGTCCAATCCTCTCAAGTATCTCGAAAGGCTCACAATACAAAGGGTCTAGCTTGACACACGATCCAATACTCAAGGAGCTCTCCTTGGGATTGATGCACAAGGACACATGCTCCCCAACTTAAAACTTTTTAAATTCCTTGTGTTGGTCTACATAAATTTTATGTCTATCTTGTGTTTCCTTTAGATTATTCTTTATAACCTGCATTTCCTGTTCCATTTTTTGTTGAAAAGTCAACAAGAATGTGTGTCTAATTTAATTTTCCCTTATTTAAATTGGACAATAAATTGTAATCTTATCTCATAATCACTTGTAATAGTTAACTGAGTGTGATAGACTCAGTTTTCTCATGAAATTCAAGTTGAGGGTGGTTGGTGAGGCATGTAGAGTGATTCTATTTGCTTTAAATTCCAAGTTGCAGTTAGTGTATTAGTTTAATGCATGATAAATCAGTTAACTCAATTAAGTGAGTTAAAGTCAGTCTAACTAGTTGTAACCGATTGTTGCACTAGTGAAAGGTCAAGTGAATTAAATCAAATTTAATTCACATGCAGTGATCTGTCAAGTGACTGATGATTTACTATTAATAGATGCATGCATGTCAGTTCTGATGAAGACCCAGTTGAGACAGAAGTTAAAGGGATCTTATCTATAAGTTGTATTATTAGTAAATTGTCGGTGCGCAATTAGACAACCATAGGATTGCCCATGATGTATTGCACAATTTTGGAAGGTTGAATTTTCAATTAATAGGGATCAATTATTCCTATAATTGCACAAGCAAGGCAGGCTGAGTAGAGGCAAGAAATTGGCTAAGTGTTGGTCGATTTTGTCTGGATCAATGTGAGACAGTTGGTAGAGTGCAGCAGACTCTTATGAGAAGAGTGCATTGTATTGTTTCATGATTCCTTGGTTGATTATACAATAAATATAGAGGGTTTTTGAGCAACAATATTTCCCCATGAAAAATATATTTCTTGTGCGATTGATTTGCTTCTTCCTCTTACTTGGTGTGATTATGCGATTGTGTTTACTTTCTGCAAATATTGTACATGGATTCAGTATCTTTTTTTAGTATATTACATGCGGATTGGATCCACTGGTGTAATTTCTACATGGTATCAGAGCGCCATAAATCACTATATTGGAGAAGAAATTGAGTTTGTGTTGAACAACATTCGAATTTGCAAAAATATTCTTTGGTGCGGCAGGCGGATCGAGATGGCTTTCAATGGATTAAGACTGGAATATGAAATTGATGCAGGAGCATTAGGCTCAAACCAATATTTTGTATATAGGTAGACTTAGGGGGTCTTATATTTTCTTGGTCATGTAATTACTGAATAAATCGAGTGATTTTAGTTTAATGTAGAGAGGAAAATATTGTAACCGCCCCCGAATCATTCGTGGGCATATGAAGAGATTCAATTTTAATTTCCTTAAGATTTAGTTAAAGTCAGAAAAATTGGGAATTCGAAGAGTTTGAACAGTTAGAGGAATTGAATCGATTCCTTGTAGTTGGTATAAAATTAAGCCTCAAGGGCATTAGGAGGGGACCTGCAATTAGCTGCAAGAGACCTGTAGAGAGAACTGCATAGACTGCTTGGTGTTGTAGAGTAGGAGGCCATTTGCATCGAAGATCTAGCCATAATAGAACTTGTAAGCAGTTTCAAGAGTATATATGAAGAATCCGTTTAGAAACACATGTGTATTGTTTGATTAGATGATGCTTGTATTGACTGGTTGAACCCCATTTAAGGTATTTGTAGAATTTCAATATGACACCGTGATGAACTCTGTGTAATTTAAGTTTAAGACTTATGGGTTGAAGTATTAAATTGATTTGATATGTTACGAAATTGGGCTGGATTCACATAATACATTTTATGAAGAAATTATGTATTTCATGGTGAATGCACATTACTGTGGAAGTAGTGGTTGAGGATGACTCGAAATCTTCAAAGAAGATCCGGCAATGAAGTGAGTAGATGGAAAAATCCAAATGCGAGCGTAGCCTTTTGGAATATCACATTGCAAAGATTGTGAAATTAGATTGATGGAACAACATTGGGGAAACGGTGCATCAAAGGCACAGGAGCGGAAACATTTATGGTGCGACGGCTTGATTGATTGTAAGGCTTTGTCTCACAAACCAGAACTCGGGATAGAACGTCCCCGTGAAGTTCTGGGGTTGAAGTTTATATACGGCTTTTATTATAATGGGATTTAAATTGAGTCACAGGATTATGAAAATCGAAGGTGCGTTTGGTGCAACTAGAGCAACGAAACCAAATCGAAAGGTTCGATTCGTAAGAGGGTTGTATAAATGCGTTGACCAAATGACTAAGGGGTTTTAGAAAGCAGAGGAGTTCTGGTCTATTCGAACCAGTGGAAGACCAAACAGATTGACCCTTGGATCGACCGATGGAATGGTTGATGGTAGAGTTAAGGCGAAACGGTGCATTGAGGAGTTAGACGAAACCTGGAGTAAGGGAAGTGGAACCACGAAAGAATGAACAGTAATGGCGGGTTCAGGAGACGAAACCATGGATTTCGCTTTAATCTAAAACGGTAAGATGTATTCCCAATTCGAACGCGATATATGCTAGGAGCTGACACGTGGACTTAAGCGGTTTGGAGGAACCGCTCTCATCATGAATTAAAGCCCATGCATCTAAACCGCGCGATATTCGTTGATTTCCGTCGGATCATATGAAGCGATGCAACGTGCTCTCTGCCATTGATGGGCAAGGAATGTTAACTGGTCAGCGGGCCCACATGTATTGTGTTAATCGTTGGCGTAAATCTTAATGGGTTCAAGGTCAAACCCTAGTGGACCGAGATGTATTTGTAAACCATAGTTGTAAGTCACACAAGCCGTGGTATGGTAATGACAATGGGGCTCGATTACTATGTGGAAAAAGGTTGTCTTTCATAATAAGTTCAATTTTGGTTGGAGTATCTATATGGTTTATGTATTTGGTTGTGGTTGGAGGTTTTAATATAAGTGGAATGGGCGCAATGCCTTGGTGATTAATTAACCAAGGTCTACAGTATGATCTTGTGAAACTCATAAATTACAAACAGTGCGTGAGCTCAAGAAGCGTTGAAGGCTATCATTATTTGTTTGGGTTAAAAAGATTAAAATTCAATTGGGTCGAATAAACATTCGGGTCGGAGAGTATATATGATGATCAATGATCATTATATGATGGGTTTATTATAAGTTCAAATGTCAGGTTGAACTCCCATGACATAAGGGACTTGAATTTAATATCTCAAATGTCAGAGATTTTAGATATTAACGCTCTCAAATTTAAGTGTTTAATTTGCCAGTGTAGAATAAGGGAATGTTGTGAGACTGCCCAGATTGGGGATCGGTTGGGCAATGAATTTGGATACATTTACACACAAATTGAGTTGATAAAATTAAGCAATCGGGACTGTGGGTATTACCCCCCATCAGAAATTGAGGGAATTTTTAATTATATTGCATGGAAAGATAGAATGGAGGTAGTTCTCGAGGACAACGGGTTGAAATAATTTATCGACATTGATATTCCAAGGCTTGCAGCAGCAGACATCGCTCTTCTTGATGCTTGGAAAAAGAAGGTTGCAAAGGTGAGGAGGATCTTATTAGAGGGAGTTCGAGATCACATTGTCTCGATTCTCCATGGTAAGGCGAATCCATATGCAATGTGGAAGGCCTTGACAGATCTGTTTCAGAACAACAGTGACCACAAAAAATTGGCACTGAAGGACAAGCTCAAGAAAATAAAATGGAGAAAGGCGACACTATTCCGAAATACTTGACCAATTTCATCCAATATCAAGATGAGCTTGGAAGTGTCGAGATTACTGTAGCGGATGATGACTTGGTGAGCCTAGCACTTCTATGCCTTCCCAAGAGTTGGCATAGTTATCAGGACTCTGTCAATGGGAGGGAGAAGCTACCAGATTGGGAACGACTTTGGTTGGATTTGGTACAAGAAGAATTCAGGCGGAATACTAGGGATGGATCCTCATCCAAGACAGATGATGAGGAAAATTGCGCCTTGGTAGGTAAGGCAAATAAGGGGAAGGGAAAGAAATCCTATTCCAAATCTGAGATTGGAAAATAAGGCAAGAAGCATGACATGGCCAGAGTGAAATGTTTTCACTCTCATGAGCATGGACATTATTCCACTAATTTTCCACAGAAGAAGAAGAACAACAATAAGGCTTCAGAATCTACAGTGAGTGATGCTTTGGCTTCACAATTCGAATTGGACTTCTCACTCATTGCATGCATGGTGTCTAGTGCGATGGGATCATTGTAGTACTTGCATAGTGGTGCATATTTCCACATGACGGGAGACAAAGAACTCTTTAGTAGCTTGGAGGAGAGGATCTTCAGATGCACATTGAGATGGGTGATGATGAGAGGTATAGCGCTACCAGGATTGGTACAGTTACTTTCCAGAGATAGTCAGGTAAACCTTTCTTATTAAAATATGTCATGAATGTACCAGGATTGAAAAAGAATTTAGTTTAAGTTACTATGTTGGAGGATAGAGGATATGATGTGGTTTTCAGTGAAGGGAAAGCATTCCTTCATCACAAAGCCACAGGACAAGTTGAGAAGATTAGGGTTTGTGTGAAGAACCTCTACAAACTTGATGTAGATGGCTATGCAACATTGATGAGTAAAGCAGAAAGAGTGGTGAGTCGGGATGAGGGTGATTTATGGCACAGGAGATTGGGCCATCTACACCACAGTGCTTTAAAGGTCATGCAACAGATTTCTATGGGGCTTCCAATGGGTACTCTTGCGCAAATAGACACATGCAAGGGATGTACCATTGGGAAGTATACAAAGGCCAATTTTCACGAGAAGGAGAACCAAGCAGCGGAAATCCTTGAACGATTTCACTCAGATGTGTGTGGACCATTCTCTACAGCTTCTACAACAAAGCAAACGTATTATGTGATTTTTGTTGATTATTTTTCTAGAAAGTGTTGGATATACTTCATGCAAAAGAAATATCAGACATTCTCAAAATTTTGTGAGTTCAAAGTACTAGTTGAGAAAGATACAGGGAAGCAGGTGAAGGCTCTAAGGAGAGACAATGGTGGTGCGTATATCTCCATTTAATTCAATAGCTTCTATAATAAAGAAGGAATTCAGAGAGAGTTGATTGCACCTCATAACTCAAAACATAATGGGGTTGTAGAAAGAAAGAACAGAACAATTGTGAGTGCAGCATGAGTTATCTTACATGTTCAGGTCTTATTGCATCTGTGGGCAGAGGCATGCAACACAACGGTATTTGTGCAAAACCATAGTCCTCATCGGATACTTGGCATAAGTACACTAGAGGAGGATTTTTCTGGTAAGAAACCTGATGTTTCATATTTTAAAATTTTTGGCTCATATTTCTATTGCCATGTGACCAAAGATTCCAGAAAGAATCTAGAACCAATAAAAACGATTGGGATATTTTTGGGGTACACTGATACTCCCCACAACTATCGGGTGTATTTTCCGAACAACGGGATGAAATTTTCACATGGGATGTAAAATTTGATGAGGAGAAAGCCATGCGATTGTCCCTTGAGAGGGAGCTTGATTTACATGCAGATGAGGAACTCTTGCTTCCAAAAAATGAACCTCAATATGTGGAGCAGCCACATGAGGAGGATCATGGAGTGGCTGTAGAAATTTTAATACAATTATGTATTGCCTGGATTCTCCTGATCTAACAATTATATGCCACTGTTAAATACAGAATCCTTCTACTAAAATCTTTGTGGAAATTTATTCGCCAATTGCAAACACATAGAGAAAGATCAATCACACATAACACAAATGTTTTTACCAGGAAAGCATAAAGCTAAAAACCCCACTATCATATATTATGTATATATCATGAATCATGAAACAATCTCATACAAAACTCTAATCCAAGAGCTCTTAGTACAAAATACAATCGTCTCACACTGTCATACAAAAATTGGCATATTCATGCACCAATTTACTGCCTCCTGACAGCCTGCCTCCACTGCGCAATCACTGATGGTCAAGAACCTCTGAATTATTGATTCTAGCCTACCTTGATTTTGCAATACCCATAGGCATCTCCAATGTGTGTTTGGTTGCAAGTGTGCACCCACTAATGTCACAACTGATAGTCAAACTATTCCTTTCACCTATCTCTCAACTGGGTCTCCACTGGATTTGACATGCATGTAGTTAACAGTAGTAAATCTTAAGTTTCATGTGAGATCACTCCATGTGAATTAATATAATATTTAATTCACTGATCTCTCACTAGTGTATCTTTATTTACAATTAGTTACAACTAGCACAACTGAGTTTAACTCACTGAACTGAGTTAAACTACTTTACAACTCACATAACTACACATCCAACTCTGTTACAACTTTGTATCACTCAGTTACAACGAAGTCCACTTGCATGTCCCACCAACCAACCTTAGAACTCCAAATTCCTTTAGTCAACTGGTTTGCCACATCAGTTAACTGAAATCAAGTGCTTCAAGAGAAAAGATTATTATTTATTTTCTAATTATTATTAAGAGATAATAATAATCGACATGCATTCTATTTTTAGACATGCGATCTACGAACAGACTTCGCACATGCATTCCAAAAATAAATGCCCATACATAAATAGAATTTTCTCAACCATCAATAAATAGACTATCGCTATAAATAGAATTTGCTCACCATTCTAAAAATATACATACACCTAAAAATAGCTTGTGTGGGCCCCACCTAGTGTAGGTGCTTAATTTTCACTAGGATCAAGGATGTTGTTTCCGGATGCCAATTTCACTGTTTCTTATTGCAAACTTCAACAGTGGAAAAAACCACTCATGCAGAGCCATCCACCAGACATGGTAGGAGGCACACCACAGAGGCCGACAGATTGAGACTTGATGCAGCAGAACATGTAGGAGCACCTACATCACAACGAAGAAAGAGATAGTCACCAGACATGTATATTGGATACATCGCTCTTATGAGCAAGTGTAATGTGATAGAACCATCCTCTTTTGAGGAAGCAGTACAACAACAACCTTGGGTTGACGCCATGGTTGACGAGTATGACTCCATCATCAGGAACAGTGCATGGGAAGTTGTCCCAAGACCAGTCAGGAAGTCAGTGGTTGGATCTAGATGGATCTATAAGGTGAAGAAGACAACATATGGGAGTGTGGAGAAGTACAAGGCTAGATTTGTAGCTCGGGGATTCTCACAGGTTGAAGGGATTGACTATGAGGAGAATTTTGCACCAATTGCACAGTACTCATCGATTAGATCTATCCTTGCACTCTCAGCACAGATGGGTTGGCAGATACATCAGATGGATGTGAATACTACATTTCTCAATGGAATTATTGAGGAAGAAGTGTACATTGAGCAACTAGAAGGCTTTGAAACCTTTGACAAGGAGTCGCATGTGTACAAACTCAAGAGAGCACTGTATGGGCTGAAGCAAGCACCTTGTGCTTGGTACACCGGGATTGACAGCTATTTCACTAGGTTGGGTTTCACAAAGAGTGAAGCAGATGCGGACCTGTACCAGATTGTGGTTGATGGTAATATTTTGATTATCATACTTTATGTTTATGATCTTATTCTGACAGGTGACGAGCAGCTAATAACTTCTTGCAAAGAAGATCTTGAAAGAGAGTTTGAGATGAAGCACATGGGACTCCTTCACTATTTCCTTGGTTTGGAGATATGGCAGTGAGATGGGGAGCTATTTGTTTCTCAAGGCAAGTATGCCAAACAAATTCTGAGGAAGTTCCACATGGAGAGTTGTAAACCCATCGAGACTCCTCTTGTAAAAAACTAGAGGAAGGAGGATGCTACTTCAGGTGAGGTAGTGGATGCTACTGTTTACAGGCAGCTTGTGGGTTCAATCATGTACTTAGTGAACACACGACCAAACATATGCTACGCAGTTAACCAGCTTATTCAAGCTACAGTTAAGCCGAGCAAGCTCTTTTGGAAGGCGAGGAAGCATGTCTTGAGATATCTCAGGGGCACTACAAAGTATGAATTATGGTACAGACGGATAGAGAGAGTGAAGCTTCAAGGCTTCATCGATGAATATTGGGCAGGCAGTCCATCAGAAAAGAAGAGAACATCAGGAGGGATCTTTAGCATAGGATCGACAATAGTTTATTGGTACAACAGGAAGCAGAGATCAGTTGCACTCAGTTCAGCTGAGGCAGAGTACATGGCAGCCAATCAGGTGGCATGTGAGGCCATCTGGATTAGGAAGATACTTGTTGGTTTTTCTGGTCATCAGATGGATCTGACAGTGATACATTGTGATAACCAGAGTTGCATAAAACTCTCGGTTAATCTAGTATTCCACGAAAGGTCCAAGCATATTGACAGCTGGTACCACCATCTCAGATATTGTGTTCACAGACGCATTATGTTACTTCATTACATTCCCACGGCGGATCAGGATGTAGATATTCTGACGAAGGCGCTCGCCAAGAGAAAATTCGAATACCACAGAGGCAAGATCGGGGTAGCTGATAATCCCTTTCTTGTTGAGAGGGAGTATTGAAAAGTCAACAAGAAATGTGTGTCTAATTTAATTTTCCCTTAATTAAATTGGACAATAAATAGTAATCTTATCTCATAATCACTTGTAATAGTTAACTGAGTGTGATAGACTCAGTTAGCTCATGAAATTTGAGTTGAGGGTGGTTGGTGAGGCATGTAGAGTGATTCTATTTGTTAGAGTCCAAGTTGCAGTTAGTGTATTAGTTTAATGCATGAGAAATCGGTTAACTCAATTAAGTGGATTAAAGTCAGTCTAACTAGTTGTAGTTGATCATTGCACTAGTGCAAGGTCAAGTGAATTAAATCAGATTTAATTCACATGCACTAATTTGTCAATTGACTGATTATTTACTATTAATAGTTGCATGCATGTCAAATCTGATGAAGACCCAGTTGAGATAGAGGCTAAGGGGATGTTATCTATCAGTTGTATTATTAGTAAATTTTCAGCGTGCAATTAGACAACCATAGGATTGCCCATGATGTATTGCACAGTTTTGGAAGGTTGAATTTCCTAATTAATAGGGATCAATTGTTCTTATAATTGTGTAA
Source organism: Pinus albicaulis (assembly GCA_034641835.2). NCBI lineage: Eukaryota > Viridiplantae > Streptophyta > Pinopsida > Pinales > Pinaceae > Pinus > Pinus albicaulis. The sequence goes on along the minus strand of CM076573.1, from coordinate 706,342,642 downwards.
GCAAGGCAGGCTGAGCAGAGGCAGGAAATTGGCTAAGTGTTGGTCGATTTTGTTTGGATCAATGTGAGACAATTGATAAAGTGCAATAGACCCTTGTGAGAAGAGTGCGTTGTATTGTTTCATGATTCCTTGGTTTATTATACAATAAATATAGAGGGGTTTTAAGTAGCAAGCTTTCCCCAAGAAAAATATCTGTGTTGTGCGATTGATTTGCTTCTTTCTCTTACTTGGTGTGATTGTGCGATCGTGTTTATTTTCCGCAAAAATTGTAGAAGGATTCAGTATCTTGTTTTAGTATATTACATGATCGAATTTAATCCATTGGTGTAATTTATACATTTCTACCAACATGTTCGGTCATATCAGTACCTTGTTCACTGGATCACTCCAGCTGATGGGAGTATTACAACTTCACCCATAAAGTTATGCAAACATAATCATCCTCAGTGACTCCTGATAACCATTTTTATAAGCAAACTCAACTAGTGGAATATACTCCTCCCACCTCTACTACTGATGCATGACATACATCCTCATCATATCCTCTAGTATCCTGTTGACCCTCTTTGTTTGTCCATCTGTCTGTGGATGTTAAAATTTGTACCCAAACCTCCAAACGACTCCCTCCAAAACCTGGAAGTGAACTTAGCATATATTTTTTACGCAATCTTCTTCGGAACACCATGCAACCACACTATATATTTAATGAATACTTGAGCTACCTCGCTGGCTGAATAAGTAGTATTCACTGGAACGAAGTGAGCTACCTTGCTCAACTTGTCAACCACAACCATGATGGAATCATGTTGCTTCATTGTCCTCAGAAAACATGTAATGAAATCCATGGAAATGACCTCCCATTTCCACTCTATAATAGGAATAAGTTGTAACAAACCATCTGGATGCTTGCACTTTTCCTTTACCTGTTGACAATCAAAACATCTAGCCGCAAATTTAACCACTTCCTTTCTCAGATTTTACCAATAATATAGCTTCTTCAAAGTTGTCAATGTCTTTTGATATCCTAGGTGACCTGCATACGACCTGACATGAAACCCCATAAAGATAAGCTTATTGAGTTCACCGTCATCTGACACATAGATCATGTCCCTAAATCTGACCAAGCCATATATTACGAGATGATATTTCATATCTTGTTCACAAGTACCCTGTTGTAACATGTGCTTAAAATGATGATACATGTCATCATGTTGTCTTGCGTGTAAGATCTGGTCCTGTAAATTTGTTCCATACGAGCTCACAACTGCAACGTGGTTCATATGAACTCTCCTAACGAGAGCATCTGCAAATTTGTTCTCCTTTCCTTTGATATATATGATCTCAAATTCAAATTCACTGAGAGTAGCCAATCATCTAGCTTGCCTAACATTCAAATATGGTTGGTCAAAGAAGTACCTCAACCCACTGTGATCGCTCATCAACAAAAACCTCTGCCAAGAAGATAATGCCTCCACATCTTCAAGGCGTGAATAATAGCTACTAACTCGAGATCATGAGTCACATAGTTCTACTCGTGCTCATTTAGTTTTATTGAGTCTTATAATACCACATATCCCTCCTGCATCATGAATCCACCAAGTCCTCTCTTGCAAGCATCTGTACACACCAAAAATTATCTATTTGGATCTACAATATTCAAAACTGGAGCATTTTTCCATTCAAATTTCTTTATCTTTCTCTCATCCAAATTTCTGAGCTTCCCATTCCATGATAACTCTTATATTTTTCGGATCCACTATTATGCCTTCCTTGGAAACAACATGTCCCAAGTAATTCCTTTGTTTTAAATAAGCTACATTTACTAATATTGGCATACAACTGATGCTCTCTTAGCAATCTCAACAATGTTGCTAAGTGTTTGACATGTTCTTCCTCATTCTTAGAATATATCAAGATATCATCAATGAACACAATAATAAACTTGTCGAGATAGGGATGCAATACATTATTCATCAAGCACATAGAAGTAGCTGGAGCATTATTCAAACCGAAAGGAACCACAAAAAACTCATAATTCCCATACCTGGTCCATAAAGTAGTCTTCTATATGTCATATTCTATGAGGCATACCTGATGGTATCCTGACCTCAAACCAATCTTGGAGAACACTGCTGCAACCTTCAAACCGATAAAACAAGTCATCAATCCTTGGAAATGGATACCCTTTCTTGATGGTTACCATGTTCATTTTTTGTATTCAATGCACAATCTGAGAGTACCATCCTTCTTCTTCATGAACAATATTGGTGCACCCCAAGGTGATACACTTGGCCTAATGTATCCCTTATCAAACATTTCCTTTGACTGCAACTTCAATTCCACTAAATCTAGTGTGCTCATCAGGTATGGTGCCTTTGATGCTGTTGCTGCTCTTGGTACCAACTCAATAGAAAATTCAACTTCCCTATCGGGAGGAAACTCTGAAATCTCTGCTCGAAACACATCCTAAAATAGCTACAAGACTAGATACCTCTTAAATATTCATGCATCCTCAACATCATTACCCTTGTCACTATAAATATGAATTGTAAACAATACACATCCCTTCCTGCAACTACGCTTTATCTGCATAATTGTGACCATCCTCACTGATGTAGGCTTCTTCTTTCCCCGCATGACTCTCTTTTCCCCATTATCATCAAGGCACTCAATAACCTTGCCATAACAATCTACTTTTGCCTTGTGGAGGTATAACCAATCCATACCCAAAAGAATACTATATAATCCCAATGGAAGCACATTTAGATGTGAAGATGTAGGCATACCATTCAGCTCAAATGCATAAGCTCTTACCCAATGATGAACTCTCTTCTTAGTACATGTAGCCAACTACACCAACTGTTGATTTTGTAGCATTGGAAAGTGTTCCATGTCTCATATTTTGTGAGGGGGCTTGGACATCAGTATTCCAAAGAACCCAAAAAGCATTTGTGGAAATTCCACTCGGTTCATGTTTTATAAAAATAATTAATTATTTTAATGTGGTCCCTAAGTCTAAACTTAGGAAAACTAAATAATTAAAGGGTATTAATATAACAAAGTGAGAATATTCTAGAAAACGAAGATCAAGTCGTGTTTTAATCTTAGCCATTGATTACAGATCTAATCTAGCTCGTTGATTCATCAACGAGAAGATTATAAGAGAAGTCTTGAGGGTCATTTGGAAAGTAAGTCGGGCACGCACTCAGTACCTGAAGGAAATCAATTATGAAGGAATAGAAATTTATTTTAGAAGGAGAGTTGCAAAGGCAGAAGAAGGAAGTGGAAGTCAGCAAAGGCAAAGAAAGGTAAGGGGAGGACGCAGAGGGCCACAGAGGGCAGCGCTGAGCAGCAACACTGAGTCCCCACGCAGAGTGACGCAGTCCAGCGCAGGGAATACACAGAGTGACGAAGAGGGATCTAGGGTGTCTTCCGGGTGTCAAATATTCTCGCAAAGTATTCGGAGAATTTATCTCAGGTGTATTCTAGAAGTTTTCTTGTCTAATTCCTGTAAAATATTTTTCCTTGCTAAAGAATATTACAAACCTTCATCTGTTGCACCGGTTTTCCCGCATTGGGTTTTTCCGAGCATAATTGTCCAAAAATAACTATGTTCATGTGATTGTTTCTATTGCGTTATATGTGTTTTGTTCTATTTTCTACTTATGGTTAAGTGAATACTTCAATTGTGTTTATTTCATAATGTACTGGAAGAAAATCTGTAAATAAATTATAATACATAAGTAGTCGAAATAAATCTATCACTGTAGTAGTGTTTCAGATTGAAAATTTTCACATGGTATCAGAGCGAAAGACAAGTAACATTAAGAAGAGGTTTTGCAATGGAATGGAGATCTGATAGTGATGCAACATCATATCGAAAGGGTTCGTACAGTCCTCCAAAACGCATCGAGGAACAGAGGGATCATGACTTTTCAATTCTGGCATCCAGACTAGAATAGGAGTTTGGTTGTGTGTCAAGCATGGCCTCTCCAGAGATATGGTATATTGACAGTGGAGCATCTTATCACATGACGGGAGTTAGAGAATGCTTCTCGAGATACTAGGAGGAGCAGATGAATTTTCAAATCACTATGGGAAACAAGGTAAAATGTACCCCTGTTGGAAGAGGCACCATATTATTTCAAATAGAAGCTAGCAACAAGCTTCGGGCTACCAATGTACTGCATGTACCAGGATTAGGGATGAAATTTCTCTTAGTTTCAGAATAAGGGTTACGATGTATACTGTATTGGCAACAAAGTTTATGTCAAAGACCTTAGTTGGAAAATAAAGGCACAAACTGGAGTCAGGAGCCATAAACTGTACAAGTTACAGCTCGAGTCCCTAATGGCACTGATAGGGAGTACTGATGAAAGAGATTTGAATGAATTATGGCATAGAAAAATGGGTTATCTTCATCATGGAGCCTTGATCATTCTCAATAAGACTACTACGGGGGCTCCAAAACTTAGCACCAAGCGAGACCATGTCTGCAGAGGGTGCATATTAGGGAAGTATGCCAAGGCAACATATCTCAAAACTAGCAATAGGGCCAAGAGTCTGTTGGGATTGATACACTCAGACATCTGCGGACCAATGTCCATGAATTCTCTCAGTGGTGAAAATTATTTTTTCACCTTTATTGATGACCATTCTAGAAAGACATGGATCTACTTTCTGAAGATCAAAGACGAGGTCTTGAGCGATTCAAATAGTTTAAGGTTCTGGTGGAGTATCTAATAGGAAAGTGGATCAAAACATTACAGTCATAAAATGGTGGAGAGTACATTGACAAGGACTTCACAAGGTTCTGCGCAAAGGAAGGCATCAAGAGAGAATGGACTGCTCCATATAATCCAGTGCAGAATGGGGTCGCAGAGAGGAAGAACGAGACTATTGTGGAAGATGTGAGGGCAATGTTGTATGATCAAGACATGCCCAAATTTATGTGGGCTAAAACTTGTAATACAGCCATATATGTGCATAACAGGGTTCCTCATGATGCATTGGGGAAAGGTTACTCTTGAGAGTGTGTTCACTGGCAGCAAGCCTAAAGTGAGCCACTTTAGGATATTCGGCAGTATAGCGTAATGCCATGTACCGGATGAGAAGAGGAAGAAGTTGGATGAGACTGCTGAAAAATGGTACCTTGTGGGATATAGTGAGAATGTGAAGGATTACTACATCTATATTCCCGAGAGTAGGAAGATAGTAGTAAGACGGGATGTGAAATTCATGGAGGAGAGAACCTTCAAGAAGTCCTGAGAAATGTCTTCAGCTACGTAGTATAAGGAGGATTTGTTGGTCTAGCCACAGTGACCTACGGATGATGGCTCTAGTGCCTCTCCAAGGCACAAGGATCCCAAGGAAAGTTTTTCCGAGGAAGTGCAAGAAGGAGAACAGGTGAATCTACCCACCACCATTGGAAGGACGAGCAAAGAAATACAACAAACTCTGAGGGATGCAGAGGATTTTCTTTGAGCTCCTAGAAATGAGAAGAGGGAACGCAGGCATTCAGATAGGTACCGAGAATTGGTAGCACATATTGGAGAAACCTCTATTTTTTAGGAGGCAGCTCAACATTAGGTGTGGGTAGATGCTATGGTGGAGGAGTACAACTCCATCATGACAAATGATGTATGGGAAGTAGTTCCTAGACCTCCGAACAAGTCGGTTGTAGGTTTGATATGGATCTACAAGATTAAATATGATGTAGATGGAAACATAGAGAAATTCAATGCTACGTTTGTGGCTAAGGGGTACGCACAGAAGGAAGGGATCGACTAAGAAGAAACCTTCACCCTTGTTGCTCAATATACTTCAATCAGATCCGTCATCTCCCTTGTAGAGCAGATGGGATGGGAAATTCACCAGATGGATGACAAGATTGCATTCTTAAATGGGGTGATAGAAGAGGAAGTGCACATAGAACAACCAGAGAGCTTTGAGATGCATGAGTAGAAAACACATGTGTGCAGGCTTAAGAAAGCCTAGCCCCTAAAGATTGGTATAGGAGAATTGTCAGCTACCTGTAGAAGATGGGATTTGTCAAGAGTGATGCAGATCCCAACCTCTACTATTTGAGAGTAGGGGATGAGCCTTTAATATTGGTGTTATTTTTAGATGATATGTTTCTGACTGGATCATCTAGGCTCATCAAAGACTGCAAGGAAAATTTGGCTACAGAATTCGACATGAAGGATTTAGGCGGATGCACTATTTTCTCGGTTTGGAAGTTTGCAGTAGAAGGGAGGAATCTTCCTTGGGAAAGGAATATATACTACAAATATTTTGAAGAGGTTTCAGATGGAGGAATATAGACCCATGGCTACACCAATGATCAGAAATGAGAAGAAAATTGGCACGTCCGTTGATGATGAGGTTGACCCTACCTTGTATAGGCAACTCATAGGATCATTGATGTACAGGGTCAACACTAGACCAGACATCTATTGTGCCATGAATACCCTCAGTTAGTTCATGGTAGAACCAAGGAGGGCTCACTGGGAAGCTGCCAAACATGTTCTCAGATACTTGAAGGGGACTGTCCAGTTTGCATTGAGGTACACCAAGGGCAATGAAATTCAATTGAGTGGGTTCACTTATGCAGACTAGGCTGGAAGTCCAGTAGATTGGAAAAGTACCAGTGGGTATTGTTTCAATGACGGATCAGGAATGACTTCCTAGTGTAGTAGGAAACAGAAATCCGTGGCGTTGAGCTCAACTGAGACTAAATATATGGCAAATAGCACAGCTTCGTGTGAGGCCATATGGCTTCGTAAGTTTCTCATGAACTTACTCAAAAAGAGGATGGAACTGACCATAATTTTGTGTGATAATCATATTTGCATCAAGCTATCTGAAAATCCTGTGTTTCATGACCGGTCGAAGCACATTGACATTATATTCCACTTTATCAGAGACTATGTCTAACAGAGAGTTGTATATTTGAAGTACATTCCTTCAGGGGAACAGCTGGCATATATCCTCATGAAAGCTCTGGGTAAGATTAATTTTACTTACTTTAGAGAAAATATGGGGATGGTCAAGAATCCATTCTAGTAGAGGAATGGATCAAAATTCAGAGGGAGTTGCAATACGGGTGAGGCAGTGACAGAGATGGTGTCATGGGCAACAGTACAGAGGGAAGCAACACAGCATATGAGGGGCAGCAACTGAGATATCAGCAGCGCAGTAGGTGCTTCACGTCAGAGCAGATGCAGTTGGTATTTTTCTTGAACACTTTCCTCGCTAAGAGGGAGTGTTGATTTTGTAGCATTGGAAAGTGTTCCAAGTCTCATATTTTGTGAGGAGGCTTGGACATAAGTATTCAAAGAACCCACATACAGTTTGTGGAAATTCCACTTGGTTCATGTTTTATTAAAATAATTAATTATTTTAATGTGGTCCCTAAGTCTAAACTTAGGGAAATTAAATAATTAAAGGGTGTTAATAAAACAGAGTGATAATCTTCTAGAAAACGAAGATCAAGTCATGTTTTAATCTTAGCCATTGATTAGATATCTAATCTAGGTCATTGATTCATCAAGGAGAAGATTATAAGAGAAGGCTTGAGGGTCATTTGGAAAGTAAGTTGGGAACACACTCAGTATCTGAAGGAAATCGATTCTGGAGGAATAGAATTTGATTTCAAAGGGATAGTTGCAGAGGCAAAAGAAGGAAGGGGAAGTCAGCAGAGGCATAGAAAGGAAAGAGGAGGATGCAGAGGGCCACATAGGGCAGCGTTGAGCAGCAGCACTGAGTCCCCACGCAGAGTGATGTCCAATGCAGGGACTGTGTAGAAAACAATACAGAGTGACACAGATGGAGCTGGGTGTCTTCCGAGTGTCAGAAATTCTCCCAGAGGATTCAAATAATTTATCTTAGGTGTATTCTAGAAGTCTGCTTGTCTAATTTTTGTAAAAGATTTTTCCTTGTTGAAGAATAATACAAACCCTCATCTGTTGCACCAGTTTTCCCACATTGGGTTTTTCTGGGGACAATTGTCCAAAAATAATTGTGTTCATGCGATTGTTTCTATTGTTTAAATGTGTTATGTTCTATTTTTTGCTTCTAGTTAAGTGAATACTGCAGTTGTTTTTATTTCAGAATTTACTGGAAGAAAATATGTAAATAACTTATAATACATAAGTAGGCGAAATAAATCTATCACTACAGTAGTGTTTCAGATTGAAATTTTTCACACCAACCAAGACTCTGCATGTACTTCTTTTCTCAAACCACACTTATCCACCAAGTAAATATTAACATAACTATAATTAGATCCAAAGTAAATCAAAATAGAAACAACTCGACCACAAAGCTTACCTTCCTGCGTGTTGTCCACAACTGCATAAATCCGAGGAATTCTATGGCCCACATCCCCAACTGTCTCTGCCTCATGAGCACTATAGATCTGAGACCTTCCACCCCGGTACAATGTAAAATCCTTCTTGCGATGATCTTTGCCACATATACAACATTGTAACGGTTCCTTACCATCACGTATATTTTGCTTCTCTCTAGGTTGAGGCCCATGTCCCTTCTCAACTGCACTGAACTTCTTGTAAGCAACAAATTTTCTTTCTCACGTGTATCTTGAGGTCTTCCCCGCTTCAGTGGTCATTTCTCTTTAAATTTCTCATTCCCCTTCAATTCACGCTTAGGCTTAACTTTACATGTTGACTTCTCATAACAATGCTAAAGTTTCCTGATGGCTTCTTTCACTGACCTAGGCTTATCAAACTCAATCCAGTTTCTATATGTTGTTGGCAACCCACTAATGAAACTTTGAATCTTTTCCTTCTCATCCTTAAGGTAAGTCACATACATAAACAAATCTAAGAACCTACTAGTGTACTCATAATCATTCATGGAACCTGTTTGCAGCTCATAAAAATCCTTAGCTCTATCATCATAAAATATCTCAGATAGCTACTTCTTCTTAAAGAGTCTCTCGAGCTCATCCCAAACCAACTCTTCTTCTCGAATTTCCTTGACATTCTTCACATATTCCAACCAAATGTTTGCTTACCCTTTAAGACTTAAGGTAGCTATTTTGGATTTCATGTTCTTTGAATAGTTAAGAAATCTGAAGAATTTCTTCATCCCAAGCAACCAAGCCTCTACATATTTTGATTTCTTCATCTCTCCATCAAATGTAGGAGGCTTAACTTTATTCAACTCCTTAGGCAAGTACTCACTACTCCTATAATGATGATGGGAGTGATGATTGTGATAATGTCTCACTTCGAGGGGGCAACCTCCAATACATTACATAAATGAACAATTCTTGGATGATACAATTTACAAAACCTCCTTTCTATATATAGGAGTCCATGTGGCCATAATGTAATCCTAGTGGGCCACAATGTAATCCTAGCCGACCTAACAATAATAATTTAAGGGCACAATAATAACAAAATGGGGGTTACAAGGGTACAATAATAACAATAAGGGGGTTACACTAACAATAATAAGGGACTATGCTAGTAATATAGGGACCTAACATGCCCCTCTCCTTCAAAAAAGTGTTGTCCTCAACGCTTGAGTAGCTCTGGGTGCTTCTGTATAAAATTTTCATCCTCCCATGTAGAATCTTCGGTGGGTAAGTTCTTCCACTTGATGAGATACTCTGAAATTGATCGATTCCGTAGTTGTCGAGTTCTTGTTTCCGTGACCGCTTCCAGTTCCAATATGATTTTTCCTTCCTCATCAAGTTCTGGAAATATTGTTTGAACTGGAAGATTTTCACCTATAACCTTCTTTAAGCACGAAACATGGAAAACTGGATGTACTCGCGAAGAAGCGGGAAGCTCCAATTTGTATGCCATAGTACCAATCTTTTGCAACACCTTGTAAGGACCATAGTACTTTGGCGATAATTTATTATCCTTCTTAGCTTGCTTGAGGGACATTTGTTTGTATGGTTGTAGCGGTAAAAATACCCAATCTCCTACATCAAAACTTCTCTCACTACGATGTTGATCTGCCTGTTGTTTCATTCGATTTTGTGCCAAATTCAGGTTATCCTTTAAGAGTTGGAGAACTTCTTGCTGATGCTCGATGTGATCTTCCACTGCTTGAACCTTCGAATTTTCCCTTAAAGATGATGTGATGGATGGTGGATGATATCCATAAAGTGCCATAAATAGGGTCATTTTTGCTGCAGTATGGAAGGAAGTGTTATACCACCGTTCAGCAGGAGGTAACCACTTGACCCATTGTGTTTGTTTATCAGATACAAAACAACGAAGATATCCTTCCAAACATTTATTTACTATCTGTGTTTGACCATCAGATTGAGGATGATAAGATGAGCTATGAGCTAATTGAGTACCCAAACAAGAAAATAACTCCGTCCAAAAATTTCCAGTAAAAATGGGATCTCTGTCGCTCACAATAACCCTTGGGCTTCCATGTAGCTTTTGAATTCTGTCCATAAATGTAGTAGCAATCGTACTTGCTTTAAATGGATGAGATAATGCACAAAAGTGTGCATACTTGGTAAGTCTATCAACTACCACCATGATGACATTCTTTCCTTCAGACTTAGGTAAACCTGTGATAAAATCCATTGAAATCTCCTCCCAACGCTGACTTGGAATGGATAAAGGTTGTAGAAGTCCGGGGTCTTAATTGTCTCCACTTTATTCTGCTGGCAAACCAAACATTCCGCCACAAACTTTTGAATATCAGATTTAAGGCCATCCCAAAAAAATTCTTTCTTCACCCTGTGGTAAGTTTTAAAAATCCTGAGTGTCCTCCTAAAGGAGAAGTGTGCAATTCCAAAAGAATATTTTGTTTTAGTTGGGAATTCTTACAAAGATATAAGCAATCTTTGTACCATAAGGAATCATTTTTCCAACTAAATGTATCGGATGTACTAGGATCTTGCTGCAACTTTTGAATGAGTGTCCATACATCTTTGTCCTTCTTCCATTCATCTCTTGCTTCGGTTATCCAATCTGGTTGGATAATAGAAATGGCACAAAGCAATGCTTCCACCTCTTCATTATTTCTTGAGAGTGCATCTGCAACAACATTAATCTTTCCTTTTTTGTAGATTATTTGAAAGTCATAACCCAACATCTTTGTGACCCATTTTTGCTACTCTTACGAAGATAGTCTTTGTTCCAAAAAGTGTTTAAGACTATCATGATCAGTTTTTACCTTGAAGTGTCTTCCCATTAGGTAAGTTCTCCATTTCTTTAGTGCATGCAGTATTGCTAACATTTCCTTCTCATAAATAGGTTTCTGTAAATACTTTCCTTTGATTGGACGACTTTCGAAAGCAATGGGTCTTCCTTCCTGCATTAAAACTGCACCAATTCCATTTCCTGAGGCATCACATTCCACAATAAAGGTTTTTGTGAAGTCTAGCGTAGCTAAGACCGGTGCTAGGCACATTGCCTCTTTAAGATGTTCAAAGGCCTTAGTTGCTTCGGGAGTCCATGAAAATGCATCTTTCTTCAATAATGTTGTTAGAGGTGCTGCTATTCTCCCATAATTCTTAACAAACTTGCGATAATAGCCTGTTAACCCAAGAAATCCTCGCAACTTCTTTATTGTCTTGGGGACTTTCCATTCCTTAATGGCTTTAATTTTGTTAGGGTCTACTTTCACACCCTCGTGAGATATAATATGACCCAGATATTCCACCTCTTGTACTCCAAAGAAACATTTGGATGTTTTTGCATATAATTGTTTCTCCTGCAATAGTTTGAGTACCCTGTCAACATGTTCAACATGGTCCTTCCAAGACCTGCTGTAGATTAGTATATCATCAAAAAATACTAGCACAAATTTTCTAAGGAAGGGTTTGAAAATGGAATTCATCAACCCTTCAAATGTAGAAGGTGCATTGGTAAGGCCAAAGGCATGACCAAAAATTCATAATGACCTTCATGAGTTTGAAATGCTGTTTTTGGAATATCTTCGGTCTTCATTCTAATTTGATGATATCCTGAACGAAGATCCAACTTGGTAAAATAAATTTCTCCATGTAATTCATCCAATAATTCGTCAATCACAGGAATGAGAAATTTATCTTTAATGGTGAGCTTATTGAGCTCCCTATAATCCGAACACATTCGCCATGATCCATCCTTCTTGTGTACCAATACTACAGGAGCAGAGAAAGAACTTTGACTAGGTTGAATTATACCCGCCTCTAACATTTCTGCAATCATACGTTCAATTTAGCTCTTTTGGAAGTAAGGATATCTATAAGGCCTGATGTTTGGAGGAACACTTCTTGGAATCAAATGAATAGCATGATCATGATCACGAATAGGTGGGAGTTCTTTGGGAGTTTCAAACACCTTGGAATGATTGTCCAAGACTTGTTGGAGATCTGCAGAAATAGATGATTTTGATGTCGGAACTTCTAGTGAGCATAATTGTGCAATTACGCCTCGTTGTTCTTTCTTTAGAAGCTTTGTCATGACATTAGAGCTTATTATCCTTCCTGGCTTCCCTTCAATACCCGTAATTCGACTTCCTTTCCTTCTGAAAAAAATTTCAAGAAAAGTTCTTGAAAATTAAAAGCTACCGTCCCCAAAGATTGTAACCATTGTACTCCTAGTACAACATCAGCACCTCCCATGGGAATGGAAAGCATTGGACTTGTCAACACATATTCCCCCATGGTTAGCTTGATATTATGGCATTTTCCCGAGCAATTTATAGTTCCTCCATTTGCAACCATCACTTGACATTCTGGTGCTGGGTATAGGAAACAATTTAATTCCTTGGCTACCTTACGATGAATAAAATTATGGGTGCTACCTGAATCAATCAACACTATTACCTTTTTCTTCTTGATTTGTCCTTCTATCTTGAGAGTTTGAGAAGTGGTAATTCCTGCCAGTGCATTACACGATATGGTCAGATTCATTTCTTCCTCTTCTAGGGCTGGTTCCTGGTGTATATCCTCTTCTTGTTCATTTTCTTCTTCCTCTTCACAATCTATGTAAAATAATTTCTTCTCAGCACACTTATGACCTTTAGTGTATTTGCTATCACAACTGTAGCAAAGCCCTTTTGCTCTTTTTCTTCCAATTGTTGTGGTGTCAACCTTGTAGGTTGTGGAAATCTAGGCGTAGCAACACTTCCTTCTTTATAGAATTGAGTGGTAGGCTTCCTTGTCGCCATAATTTTACATTCAACTTTTCTTGCCAACCTGAATGCCTTCTCCAATGAATCAGGTTCTAGAACGTGAACTTCATGTTGGATGTTATCCTTTAAAGTGCCTATGAAGAGATCAATCCTGTGTTCCTCTGGAATATCAGTTACCCTTATATTCAATTTTTGGAAGTCCTCAATGTGCTACCCCACTAAACCCTTTTGTTTGAGATTTATCAATTGGCTAAAGGTGTTGCTCTTTGTATCCTCATAATGTGCTATCATTTCCTCCGTAAAAATTGACCAAGTGACAATTTTTTTACGGGAGCAAAGCCATCGATACCATACACATGTATTTTGTTCTAAATGCAAAGTTGCAATGCGTACCTTTTGTGTGTTTTGCACATTATGGAGATCAAAATATTGCTCCATCTGTAGTATCCATGTTACAGGATCCTTTCCATTAAACTTCCTCATATCCATTTTTGGACTATGGTGGTTCTTCCCGCCAACATTAGAGTTTATGAAATCACGATTAACATTTATTTTGTTCTCATCATGAGGTTCTTCTACTATCTTTTCACCATTAGGAAGCATTTCTTGTATCAACTTTGTAAAATATTCGATGTTTGATTTTAGATCATCCATCTTAGCTTCCATGCCAGCTTCCATTCCATCCATCTTAGCTTCCACACCATCCATCTTAGCTTCCACGCCTTTCTTCAAACCGTCCATATTCACTTCCACGCCATCCATCTTAGTTTCCATGCCTTTCTTCAAACCGTCCATCTTCACTTCCACGCCTTTCTTCAAAACTTCCATTTCATTTTTTGTTGCTCTTTGGGAGAGTGAAATTTGTTGCACTTGCTCTTGTAATTTTGATAGATCATGTTGCAATTCTTCATCTTCATGAGTCATAGTAGAGCCTTCTGAAGGCTTAATGGGTGTTGAATTCTTTTTTGGGGCCATTTTAGAATCCAATATTGATATCTATTCTACAATATGCCCTTGGAATCAATTCAACTTGATTCTTCAAACAAGACTTATGCAATTCGGAAAAAAAATACACACCTTTTACTTGCTTTGAGGAGCTCGATATTGAAATTGAATTATCTCTGTAATTGAAAATATTCAATATCTAAAATTCAGCCCTGTAGTAGCCCTCTGAAGCTTCTTTCAAATGCCACAGGTCTGATCTAATTTGGATTCCCCAAGACAAAGTTGTGTCCAATCTCCCACAATGACCTAATTTTGGACTGGTTCAGTAGAGCAAACTTGTAGGACTTGCCACGTGTCATTGTTTCGTCCTTTGTCTCTGAAATTGATAGCCAAGAAACTACAGTCCGTGTGATTGCGACCAATTTTTACAGAAGTCAAATCCACTGCCCAGAGAGAAAGTTATTGAACTTTTCCCACAATCACCTCTTTGAGATGAAATTCAGGAGCCTGAAAAAGCACTACCTTCCACAGATCATATCTCCAAAAATATTGCAAAACAAGATCTGAAATTTTTTGACGAATTTCCTCAGGATTTTGGCTTCGCACCATACGAATTTCAGCTTCTGAAACTTCGTAGAAAAAAATTTATAGCGAAAATGCCACAATGACCTGTTTAGGAGCTTGAAACAAGACCTAACTTCCACAGATGATATCTCCGAAAATATTGCGAACCAAGCTCTGAAAGTTTTAGACAATCTTCCTCAGGATTTCAGCTTCGTACCCTAAAAATTTCAGCTTCTGAAACTTTGTAGAAAAAAAATTTATAGCGAAAATTCCACGATGACCTGTTTGGAGCAGCGAAACCCTAGAATTCAAAGCTCTGATACCAAATGTTGTGTAACCAGCTCCAAAAATAGAAGAAAAGAGATATCAACGCCTTAGAAATGAGCCACTTCGAGGGGGCAACCTCCAAAACATTACATAAATGAACAATTCTTGGATGATACAATTTACAAAACCTCCTTTCTATATATAGGAGTCCATGGGGCCATAATGTAATCCTAGTGGGCCACGATGTAATCCTAGCCAACCTAACAATAATAATTTAAGGGCACAATAATAACAAAATGGGGGTTACAAGGGTACAATAATAACAATAAGGGGGTTACACTAACAATAATAAGGGACTATGCTAGTAATATAGGGACCTAACAGCCACTTTTGATTGTGTCCCCTCTATCCAACATATATCGTGACTGATACCTGCTACCATTTGTCCCATTAGTCTTCTCTTCTTGTTCTCGACTAATCCTATATCGCACCTATCTATGCAAGTCTGAAAAACTCTAAAGGATAATTGCATTGATCTCTGCCTACTTTTCTTCAGCCCTTGAAAGTCTTTCCAGAGCCTCAACCAACCTGTCATTGTCTACTTTGCAAATCCTTATCTTTGCCCTCAAACTCCTCAATGTATCTGCTATACCTCCTCGCTTCCCAACTGATCGGTAGGGAGAGTCACGTGAACTATAGTTTTCCATTTTTCTCATAATATTTTATTCTCTTCCTCCTGCAAGTATACCATATCATCTAAACCAAAATATAAACATAATAAACATACCTTAGTGAAGTTCATGGAAGGCTTATCTCATTTGAAAAATAATTCCAAATTAGCATGATACATGTAAATCATAATCATATCAATATTCCAACTCCATGCATGACCATACCAACCACATACCATGACCTCATGCATGACAAACTTTACCATGACAATGCATGCTTAAAAACATGCATCTAACCGCCTAGGCCAAATAGGCTAACCATAACCATACCATCCAATGAGAGCCCAACCCACTCTGATACCACTCTATAATCCCAACTCCCATATCTACCCACTTTCACCAGCTTGCCTGGGTAAACATGAGTTGAGGGCTACTATGACATGACTCAACCTCCTAGATAACCTTAAGGAAATGGAGTTGATAAACCAAGACTTAATTGACCTTCCTCATGTGGTACAGGACCCCCAAGAGCTAAAACACCCTTCCAGGTGTCCAAACCTTGAGTTAAATTACATTTCATTGATTTGGAATCCCAGACGCGGTCATAACACTGCCTAATTTCAACTATAACCCTCCAGTCACATGCATGATTCCTACAAGGGAGCGACCACAATATTTTGCACCCTAGTTTTATGCTTGCGACTACAAGATTTAAGCCACTTTTTCAGGACTAGTCTCCAGACCACTATCCATAACTTGACACAACTTTATAGAATGGTGAATGAAACAAAGACAAAGCCTCTAACACAAAGCTTAATAAAGGACTTTACCTAACCCGGTCTAACCATGACATTCATTTCGTCAAACACATGGTAAACATGAAATCTATAGGTCATGAATGCATATTTGAACATAGAGATCTGAAACTTATCTGAGCAACATTAAGAAGTTCTAATGCCCTCTCACAATCGATGCAATAACATCTATTAGTCCATGCATTCATTAACCAATCATTTACAAGTAAAAACACGATAAGATCCATAACTTGATTTTGTCATAAAACCATGCTTATAACCAGCATATAACTAGATAAATAACAATGATAACACAATAATTAAGTCCACATAATAACAAGTATAATTTATGATGAATTACAAGGGGAAATAGCTCTTATTACTCATATGCAAAAGGAAACCAAGTCAGGGACTTCCACGTACCACTCGACCATAGATTGAGCTGAACCAAATTTTTGTTTCAGCAAATCACCCCCGTGTCATATTCCAAGAATGAATGCGGGATCTCAAGGGATAAATAAGTGCATAAATAACCAAGGAATCCAAAGGTTAAACCACCTCCAACCTCACACTACCGTGATATCACCTAAACCGGTCTTGAGATCACAAAACCAAACCAAGCTTGGATGCCTCAAAATTTGTTCACCATCCCTTGAGGAATTTTCCTATCTCTCCACACATATTGAGGGCTTCCTGGAGAAAACCATCTCCACCCACAACCCTTGGTATTTTCCTTAGACCACCTCACCTGGATCCAAAAACCTTTAGGAAATCCAAAAATCAACCAAGAATGAATCCCATCACACCATGGTTATCTGGAAATGGCAAGGTAAGGATGAAACCACTGTCAAACAAGGCAAACCCATGCCAATGACAACAAATGAACCGAATACACAAATGCATATACCATGCATGCCAAAACAAGCTAGGAACTCATATATGCAACTTGTTACCTGCAAGTATTATTGTTGAAGCTGCTTGATCCAACATTTCATTACTTGATCCTTGCTTTCCTTTTCCTTCCTTTGCTTGCTTGCTTGCTTTCTCCTCTCTATAACTAATTGCAAAACTAAATTGACAAAAGGCTTCTAATTGATGCTCCGAATTATTTTTATTATTGATGCCTCTAATTTCTTCATTTTCCCTCTATTTTCCTTCAATTTCCTCCTCGCATGCAACCTGTGAACTTCAACCTTCCTTTTCTCCTAATTTTCTTTATTTTCATAGATAAAATGCCAAAAAATGTCTTTTTTCCTTTTGAAATCCTTTTCCATTTCCTTTGTCAACCCCCCCCCTAGCCATAATAAACAACAAGTCATGCCCACTAAGATATTTTGCCCAACATTCAGATTGGAATATGTGTCCCATGACCTTGGTCTGATTTTTGCCTTTATTGACTTTATTACATAACTTTTAACTTGGGTCTGTTACAAAACCCTCCCTCTTGGGGGAACACCATCCTTGGTGTTATGTGACACCCACAACCAGTAAACCATTGAAAATCAAAGCATATTTCTCATGGGGCTTTATAACTTAGCTTGTTGCGTTATTTATAATGAACAACCTGCTCAAAAGTAAAAATTGACATGAAAAGCATGACAACAGGACAACCATACCACTTATTGGAGCTTTATAACTCAGCTCATTATGATATTTACAATAAAATCCAAAACTTTGTAGAGGAGCTAGAACACATGAGATCTCCAAGACCCATAAAATTGTTTGGAGAAATTCCACCCGGAGCTTAAGTTATTCAAATAATTAATTATTTTAATGGAGACCCTGAGTCTAACTTAGGGAAATAAAATAATAAAAGTGAATTAATTTAAACATGTGGGTGAGAATGTTTTAAGTGACGAGGATCAAGTATTTTCTAATCTTATTCGTCGATTAGAGATTAGATCACGGTTGTTGATTCGTCGACTGGAAAAGTATTAAAGGAAGGCTTTGGGTCAAATGGAGGACACACACAGAGTAGAAACACTTGAGCTAAGTCGAAATTTGAGGGCACGGTTTCCTGAGAATTTCAGAGTGAGCTTGTAGTGCAGTAAGGGGAAATTCGGCAGTGGGATTTTCATCCAAGGCTGAGAATACAATAGCATAGAGGCAGATCAGTACCAGAGAGGCAGCACAGGCATAGGAGGGGTGATGCAGAGCTAACAGGGCTCACGCAGAGCCAGCAAGGCTCACGCAGAGGGGAGGTAGAGCCAGAAAGGGTGATGCAGTCACTCAAAGAGATGCGTTGGGGTTCCTATGGGGAAGGTCAGACAGTTATCCCTCATTTTGATTTCTGATTTGGGAAGGATCATAGAGAGGGTGACGCAACTCCTAGAGAAGGTGACACAATCCAACTTGTTGTAGCCATTACTTAGCAGCACTTGGAGGTCGTGCAGTCACCTGTGGGGTTTCTTCATCCATATGATGGATCAACCATAATATCTTCCATCATCCATAATATTCATCTCTGCATAGAGGTACTTCTACCAAGGATCTTCTCTGTTGGGTGAGCCACATTAGCACCGTAGTTTGTATTCAGAAATCTGCTTAATAATAAAACCCTCAAGAGATGTTGCATCGGTTTTTCCGGGAATAGTTTTCTGAAAAAATTGTGTGTCTTTTGTCTGCATGGTTGCTTATTATTCAGTACTTGATTTGTATAAATTGTCTAGGCTGCAATGTATTTACTTCAATGTTTTCATGAATTATTCAGAAAATAACTAGTTAAGTTAAATAAACAAGTAGGAAAATTAAATCAGATTTACTTCATTAGGATTTATGTTTAGAGGATTTAGAATTTTTCACATGGTATTAGAGCAATCGCAGATGAGGAAGAGTTGAAGCCATCAGCAGAAGACTGAAGAAAATTTGTTGTAGGAAGGTAGTTGTCCCTAGTGACATTGCAAATCTAGAGAGAGACAAGGAAGGGTGATGCAGTCACTTGTAAAGCTCACACAGAGCCTGCATCAGCCAGGAGAGGTGGCGTTGTAGTTGCAGCTATGGCAGTGCAGTGTTTGCTGGGCGAGTGTAGGGATTTCGAGCCTCCGTCTTTCTAGTTGTCGTGGCTGGAAGTGCATATCGTTTTTCTTCAGTAGTTGCTGGTGGGGCATTGTTTCTATTGGTGCAGAACAGTGTCTAGCAGGGTGTGGAAAAGTAAGGGGAATCAATTCCTCAACATAATTCTTGCCAAGGAGTCTAGATCCAGTGTTGATCATTATCAAATAGTGATCGGAGAGGGTTGATTCGACATTATTTGGCGGAGGATTTTCGGGAGGGAAATCGTTTTTTGAGGGAACGGGTTCCTTGGAGAGTTTCTAGTGCCAAGAAACTCAGATCCAAGCTTGTTGGGGCAGCAGCAAAAGAAGGAGAAAAGAACCAGTTCGACATCTTCAGTTGAGCAGATATGGCCACACATGGACTGAGGGATCATGACAAATTGGATGAAGCATCCAACTTTGTCATTTGGAAGGCCATAATCGTATCAATTATAGATGAGCATCATATCAAGCATCTCACTGAGAGTGTGATTGTTGTTCCTATTAACGTTGATATGTTGAAGAAGTATGAGTAAGCTCAAGCGAAGGGTAAGTGCTTGATCATGGATGCAGTCAAGGATCATGTGGTCCCACACATTGTTGAAAAGGACATAACACATGAGATGTGGACTTCTTTGACCACATTATATCAGGGGACTTTTGTTCAGAGGAGAATGCTTCTAGAGAATCAGATTCAACTATTACAGATGTTGAAGGGAGAAGAGATTGACCCCTTCCTCATTATATTGAAGGTGATCCGTGATCAGTTGGTTGTCGTGGGGGCCACACCTGATGAAGGTCTTATGGTGATCGGAATCCAGGCAAGGGGAAAAAATTAGCTCAAAAATGAAAGTGCTCAGAATTGAACCAAACCAAAACGACAACAACCGACCCATCGCCAAGAATCCAATGCAAATCGCTTCGTCAAAACAGAGTTAGGATGAAGAAGTTATGGTTTGTTGATCGTCGTTCAGAACATGAAAAAAAATAAAAATAAAAAATTGCAGAACAAGTACGGGGTGATGACATGGCAGCCCAATCAGCGTGCAAAGGATCTTCTTCAGTTTTTTTCCAATGGGACTGTGACAAGTGTCACAAATGGATTCACCAATTTGGTTTATGAATATGAAATTTGCTCAATGTCCTCCAAGGTTGAATTTGGGTTCATGAATTTTTATTTGTTTGAATTATTATTTTTAATTAGTAAGTTGGATATATATATATATATAAAATCCAAATCAAAGTCCGTTGGCATGATATTTAACACATCATATGGTGGGAAATTTAATATATTATGTACGGTGGCATTTTGTAATGTTTTCAAAGTCCAACGTTTATTAACATATGGAGCGCATTTTTGTTAAGCCATAGTCCAAAGTCTTTACAAAGGTTGGTTATTCAACATTAATTGGAGCGTATCACATGGTGGATCGACTATGGGTTGAACCGCATATTATAAAGTCAGCATTATATGCATATTTAAAGGTTTGACTGCGGTTTTATATAGTGGCAAAAACGTTGTATGGAGGGGCGGAGGTCGGGGTTCGACCCCGTGACCTCCCCCCAAACACTCTCTCTGCTTACCAACGAGCCACAACTATAGACTTTGTTAAGCTTGGCGCCCAACATACATTTAAATGTGTTGCATTTTCCGGTGGCGAGAATGGAGGGGGCCAGCCCCGCAGGCCAGCCCGCCTCCCACATGACCGCGCACCATATGCCCATACTTAAGCGCCCGAATTAAATGGGATTAGTACGCAGTTAACACACCTTAAGAGAAATTAAGGATTAATTAAACCTCAGTTAACAGTGGTCGGCAGTTTTGGCAGATTCCCCAAATTTAGCGCCACTTCTAGATTTGTTGAAGTTATCTGGCAGTTTTATAGATTTAGAGGCAGAATCTAGGGGAAACCTTAATGGATCATATCTTGAGCAATTTTTTACCAATTTTGGCTTAGGAATAGTCATTCCTAGAATATGGACATGCCATGAATACAGTGGAACAACTTGCAGAGGCAAAGAAGAAAATATACATGTGTTTTTTGTCACTTGAAGAATTTTGAAGCCCAAGGCCACCAGGAGGGAAAGCCATGCCCAGATCAGCTGAAGGCCAAATGGAGTGAATGAATAGTCTTTTTTAGATGTATTTGATGTTCTGAACACAGTGGTACATTTTTCATAGGCTTTGGAGCACATCTAAAGGTGCTTTTGTCACTTTGGAGATTAAACAAGCTCATGGCCACCAAGATGGGAGGTCAAGCCTAGAGGAGCTGGTAACCAAATTCAGAGTTTGAATAGTCATTTTTGGGGTTTTCATGTCTTTTGAAGCCAATGGAATAGTAAAAAAATCCATTGGAGCATCACATATGCTTGTAATCAGACTTTTGAATAATCCAAAGAGGGCCTAGCTAGTTAAAACAGGTTCATGGAGATGTAGCCTAGGAGGGGTGAACTCCATTATCATCCATTATCTTATGTGAATGTTGTGAATTATATTTCTGCATTTCATTTGTTGTATATGAGTTTTTAAAATCTAATTTAGTCATAATTTGATCATCAAAAACACATAAAACTTGACACTTTAACCCCTTCACAAATGGTTAATTGAGCCGATCCTAATCACAAACTTTTAATACTGATGAGGGAGCTAGCATAACAATAACTAGTTTGCCCATATCCAGATCAAGTTGGTATCAGAGCAAAAGTTTAGCTCATTTTAACCAAGTTGTGATTATAGCTTCATTAAGTGATGTTTCTAGTCAATCTTCCTTAGCAAAACTCTTTGATAAAGAGATGTTGCATAAACCCTACATCATGATTGATAGGATGCAAGAGAAGCATGAAGATAAGAGGGAGAGCTTTAAACTTCAAGAGCAGTTTATTGACATGAAGGAGGAGAAGCAAGAACTTCTTGAAAATATGCATGAGATGGAGACTCAACTCCATATTGCAAATGAGAACCTTGACAAGATGCATGAGATGGAGAATCAACTCCATGCAGATGACAAGGAAGCCTTAGCCAAGCATGTGCTTGAAAAAGAGGTATTCAATTCAAGTTTATTTTCAATTTCCTCCCAATATGAATGTGTAGGTTCTTTTGAAAGACACACTAGAGGAATAGGGTCCAAATTATTGATGAAGATGGGCTATGAAGGTAAAGGATTAGGCAAACATGCACAAGGCATAGTTGAGCCAATTGTTGTTAAGGAAAGGCCTAAGTATTTGGGTCTTGGTTATGGATAACATGATGGAGAAAGCTCTAAAGCTAGGGCGACACATGAAGGTGTTCCAAGAAGGACTTTCATTTCACGTTCATTACCTCAAGCTTGTCAATATTGTGTTCACAAGGAATGAAAAAGTTTGACACCCACTTTGCAAGAAGGTGCTCATAAGCATGCAACTAATGAGAATGGCGAACAAGAGGATGTTGAAAGCTCTAAAATATTTGAATGCATTGTTGGTATTTCGAAGAGAGTCGCTGCCTCATTAAATTCACCTCCTCAAGAAGGCAACAAAGGTGAATGTTCAAGGTATAAATTTGTTTTTAATCAAGTTGCTTTTGATTATGATAAACATGGAAAATTCTCACATAAGATTTGGAGAAGGTTTGCGTGTTCCTTTTTTGGTTTGGATAACCATAATGTTTCGAGGTTTTGGAAGAAGATAGATATGCACAAGAAACTTTCAAAGAAAAAGAGGCAGAAAGCCAAAGACAAAGCAAACCATGTTGAAAAGAAGATGCAATTGTTTTGCACTCATTGTCATAAGTAAGGTCATCTTGTAGACAAGTGTTGGACTTTGTATCCAACAAGGCATCCACGACATTTGAAGAAGGTGGAGAAAGAGAATTAAAAAAATGGAAAAGAAGATTCCATAATTGATGTGGGTCAAGATGATTCACATGATGATGATGTGCAGTTGAAAGAAGCGCCATTGGAATGGTTTAGTAAGAAATGGTTAGATTTCTTATCCAATTAAGGCTTTGCATGTCTTTTAATGTTGATGCATTCCTTGCCAATTGAATGCATGTTGCATGTTTACGCCAAGACGATGTTTGAAAGTGGAGTATGTTGACTCACTTTATTGCAACAAAATTTGTTCATTTCAGCTTTAATTACATGTACATATAAATGGGATACTTGTACTTATGATTGTACTTGTGAGAGAGTTGAAGAATTGTATACATGCATGACAGTTTGTGTGTATAAACAGTGAAATTTCGATGGTTTCATTGTGCTTGAACATGCATGAGTAATTGACTTGTGTTGGTCGATTACTTTGTTTAAGATGTATGTTGTCAACTTGAGAGTGTTGATCATTTGCACATGCATGAGTGTCGACTTGTGTTGATCGATTGTGTGTTACATGCATGTCATATCGACTTGGAAATGTTGATTTTTGTCTCCAAAGATGAAAATGATATGTTGATGAAGTGTTTCATGAGATGTGGAATTATTTTTGTTTTGGGAAAAGAATTGTTAAAGTATTACACATGCTTATGCTTGACTTGAGAGTGTAGGTTTTAACCCTGAACAGAAATTATCTACACAGGAATCTTATAACAGAAAATAAACAATAGCGAGAGCATAAAACATAAAACAGATAAACACAGAGATTTTCCCCTGGATCCCAAATTGGGACAACTAGCTTGATTTTTCATTATATTCCTTTTAGTGTTACAACACATATATATACATGTAGAAGCATGCATAAACCCTAATCCATTAACCCTGGATTAGATCATAACCATAGTACCCTTGACCAAATCTACAAAATACCAGGGGTCGAAAACCATCGTACCCCAAAACCATGTGCAAAACCATGCACAAAACCATGGGCGCGGACTACCCACCGGAAATTAAGGACCAAAAATTTTCACTAGGGTGCTACCCCGGACCCCTGACAAGGGGGGCTACTGCCCCCCCTGTGACCCCCCCCCGTTGCACCCAGCGCAAAGGGGGGGCTATCGCCCCCCCTCTTACCCCCCTGCGCGTGACTAGTCATGGAAAGAATATAACACATACACAACATTCTCCCACTTGTTGTTTTCTTTCCGCAGGGGGCCACAGGAGAGCTTAGTCATTGGGCCAATTCTTCAACACCCATTGTTTCTCTACACCAAGAGAACTTCTGAGTGCTCACAGACTTTGTCAATGCATCTGCAATATTCTTCAAAGCGTCTAGCTTTACCAGCAACACCCTTTTAGCCTCAACCATATCTCTAACAAAGTGATATCGAACATCAATGTGCTTTGTCTTTGAATGATAAGCAGGGTTTTTAGCCAAGAAAATTTCACTTTGGCTATCACAGTCTATTCTTATAGCTTGTTGTACCAACCCCATACTTGAACACAATCTCTGCAACCAAACTACTTTCTTGCTTGTATGAGTGGCTGATATGTATTCTGCCTCTGTAGCTGAAAGAGCCACTACAGACTGTCTTTTACTCATCCAATTGACTGCTCCTCCAAATAGGCTAAACACATACCCACTTGTAGATCTTCTTTGGTCCAGATCTCCAGCCCAGTCTGCATCAACAAAACCACGAATGTCCAACATTCTTTCCAATCCTGGTCTTCCCTGGTAGCACAAGCCATAATCACTAGTGCAACGTAAATATCTAAAAACCCGCTTCACTGTTGTCCAATGCTCCTTCCCTGGGTTTGACATAAACCTGCTCAATACTCCCACTGCATGTGCAATGTCTGGTCTAGTACAGACCATTGCATACATTAGGCTACCCACTGCACTTGCATATGGAACACGGAACATATCCTCCTCTTCTTCTTGTGTCTTGGGACACTGTTCAGCAGACAGCTTTACACCTACAGGAATAGGAACACTCACCGGTTTACTATCCTACATATTGAACCTCTGTAATATAGTCTCAACATACTTCCTCTGGTTTAACCAGAGCTTCCTCTTTGCCCGATCTCTCTTAATTTCCATGCCCAAAATATAGTTTGCAGCACCAAGATCCTTCATGTCGAATTTGGAGAACAGTTGGGTCTTCAAATCTTGGATAATTTCTTTGTCATTTCCAATCAACAACATGTCATCCACATACAAGACCAAATAAATAACACGATCACCAATTAATTTAAAATAAACACAGTGATCCTCCTTGCTTCTGGTGAAGCCAAGTCCCCGTATATAGGTATCAAATTTCTGATACCACATTCTTGGTGACTGTTTTAACCCATACAAAGACTTCTTCAACTTGCATACCAGTTCTTTCTTACCCTTCACCATAAAGCCTTCAGGTTGCTTCATGTAGATCTCCTCTTCTAGATCCACGTGAAGAAATGTTGTCTTCACATCCATCTGTTCTATCTCAAAATCAAATGCAGCAGCAACAGATAAAAGTAATCTAATAGAAGTAACTTTGGCAACAGGAGAAAAAATATCACCAAAATCAATTCCCGATACCTGGGAATAACCTTGCTACCAACCGAGCTTTGTATTTCTCCAGCTTGCCTTCTACATTCATTTTCTTTTTAAACACCCATTTGCTCCCGATGGGATTCCTTCTAGCTGGCAACTCCACCAGATCCCATGCCTCATTTTTGTGCAAGGATGCCATTTCATCAACCATGGCCTCCTTCCAGAGTTTTCCATCCTCTGAATCTACTGCCTCCCTAACAGTTCTGGGATTATCATCAGTTATAGTTAAGGCAAAACCTGAACAGAAAGCAGATGGACTATACCTTTTTGGTTGCCTTCTCTCCCGAACTGATCTTCTAATAACTAGAGTTTGTGGCTCTTCATCTTCTAAGTCTTCTTCTGTTGTAGAGTCTGATTCATCCTCCTTTAACTCAAACTCTATCTTCTCAGGTTCCTTTGGTAGGACTTCATGTTTAACAACATCTTTCACCTCTCTAAACACCACATCTCGACTGTACACAACTTTCCTTGTTTCCAGGTTCCAAAGCTTGTAACCTTTTAAACCATCCTTATACCCAATAAAGATGCACCTTTCAGATTTATTATCCAACTTGGTCCTTTTCTGCTTTCGAACATGTACATATGCATCAAATCCAAATACCCTTAGATGTGAAAGAGAGAGTTTATTACGAGTCCATACCTCATGTGGAGTCTTATCCTCCAACACTGATGAAGGTGATCTGTTGACCAGATAGCATGCAATCTCCACTACCTCTGCCCAGAATTCTTGTCCTAACCTGGTACCACTGAGCATGCTTCTTGCCTTTTCCATCAGTGTTCTATTCATTCTTTCTGCAACTCCATTTTGCTGAGGTGTGTATGGAGTAGTCTTCTACCGTGCTATACCACACTTCTTACAGAACTCTTCAAATTCGTTCTTGCAGAACTCCCCACCATTATCTGTCCTCAGCGCCTTTATCTACTTCTTTGTCTGGTTTCCCACCAGAGCCTAAATTCTTTAAATCTGTGAAAGACTTCAGATTTATTCCTCAATAAATATATCCATGTATTCCTTGAGAAGTCATCTATGAATGAAACATAGTACACAGACTTTCCCAGTGATGGAACTGACACAGGTCCAAACACATCACTGTGCACAAGTTCTAATATCTTGTTCGCCCTCTTAGCACCAGAAGGAAAACTCACCCGATTCTGCTTCCCATATACACAATGTTCACAGAAATCGAAATCCAGAGAGCAATTAAACATACCTTCTACCATACCATTTCTATGCAGTATCTGAAGGCCCTTCTCTCCAATATGTCCAAGCCTTTGATGCCATAGCATGGTCTTTTCTCCGAAGACAGCTAGGCTTTCCACTCCACTTTCAGGAACCACAGAACTGTTACACCCATCAATAACAGTGCTACCTTGTAGCTTGTATAGAGTTCCAGTCCGAACTCCCCGCATTAATACCAGTGCTCCCCGAACCATCTTGCGGGCATCTTTCTCGAACACTGTTTTTACACCTGCATCATCCATCTTGCTTACAGAAATCAGATTTCTGGCCAATGCAGGAATATGCAGAACACCAGGAAGTGTTCTAATCCTTTCACCTTGCAGCTTCAGCTTGACCTTTCCACGTCCGATGATTCTGGCCCTCCTATCATCCCCTAGGAAGACATCACCACCATCATATTTCTCATACTCGCAGAACCACTCCCTATTGGGAGTGAAGTGAAAGGATGCACCTGAGTCAATCAACCATGACTCATGATCTACATGTGTATTTGAAGAAGAAGCCAAATACACATCCCCACCTTCATCCGAGGTGGTTTTTGCCTCTACAGAAGGAGCATCATCGAATCCCTTTCCTTTCTCAGGGCTTTGATCTGTGATCCTTTTTTAGTGCCCGCTGCTGCATTTTCCGGCCTGCCTTTACAAAATTTCCGGAGATTTAGATCTCCCTCTAGATTTAAGATCGGATGAAACCTTATTCTTGTTTACGATTGCGACCTTCCTCGTACGGATAATTGGTAATAATATCCTAGTTTTTAAATCTCAGCTGCAAGCAAACTCCAACTTGAGATATAGGCAGGGGGGGCATTTCTCGGATATGTCACCTCTAAAGAGGGACGGGAATCCGGGAAGCTACTGACCTTTCCAGACTCTGTCTAAGAGTGAAAGATAAACACGCCACGTGGTATAGAACTAAAGCGCTCAAAATAATAATGCAGTAGACATATAATAGAAAGAGAATACAGCAACTACGGCAACTCAACCAGAAAACATAGAGAGAAAATACTGAACCATTTTATTAATCTGAGAAATGTAATGAAATACAAGAGGCGATCTCGCGCAAGGCAAGTGAGAAAACACTCTCAGAAAACACAGGAAATGGCTGCTCTATGAACTGCGACCCAGCTGCTGGAGAAATGTCGTGTAGCTGCTACTGTTGGAATCGACTGAAGAATAGGGGTTGATCCCCTTGCCGGAATGAGATGGAAATCAGCAAACCTCCTCTCCTCAACAACCCGGACAAGATCCACAAACCATTCCAAGAATAGCCAACCTCTGAAAACACCAGAAAATGCCTCCGTAGTGAATTACGCTGGCCTCCAAGGTACAGCGCAGTAGCTGGATAGAAATAGCTAAAATACTGCCACAACTCTGCCAAAAACCTCCGACGGGAAAAGGCTGACCCTCTGCTCGAAATCCCGCCGAAATCATCTGCAGAAACACCAATCTGGAGCTCCTCCACAATGGACTGCGTCCTCTCTCCTAGTGACTGTGCAGTCTCTATAAGCTCCAGCTCCGCAACAAACCCAAACAATGAAACGACTCACAAAATACAACGAAACAAACCTTACCCGAGCAGGCACTTGAAGTCCCCCTAGGGCTAAGGGTGAGATCTCCGCACAGAGACACTCGGTGCACTAAACAGTGCTGCAGACAGGCTAAACAGCCAGTGTGCGAAAGAAGACCAAAGTCTCACTCCAAAATCAACAAATCCAGAATGATCCAAATGAGGAGGCTCCTCCATCTTTTATAGCATGGGTTTACCTCCAAAACCTGTCGTAGTCTCTCTCTCCTCCACATCCTCATCCTTATCTGCGCAGAAGCTTCTAGAGTGCACGTAGGCTTCCTCCTCTACATGGTGTGTGGCCCCCCTTGACCCCCCATGAGTCACAACGTTGTGCTACTAGGCAGATGTCTTATTCTACTAAGTGAGTTAGACCCTCCTTTCTCACTTTTTATTTATTTACAAACCATAAACAGCAAAACTATACAAAGTCGAATATTCCAATTAGCTGTCGCTAATTAGGAATATTACAGTCCCCCCCGGCAAAATGTTGCTTGCCCTCAAGCAACTGAAGTGATGGATGCTGCAGAATCTTTTCTCTCTCCCAAGTGGCATCCTCATCCGGCAAATTCTTCCACCGCACCAAGAATTCCCGGACCGTCCTACTCCGTAACCGCCTCTCCCTGGTATCGATAATGGCCTCCGGCTGCAACACCAAGTGCCCCTCATCATCTGTCGGCGGTAGCTCCTCTGTCACTGTCACCTGTTGTCCCAGCGCCTTCTTCAGGCATGATACATGGAAAATGTTGTGGATCTTGCTGCCTTGCGGCAGCTCCAACTCATATGCAACCTGCCCAATTTTGCGTATCACCCTGTATGGCCCGTAGAAATGCGGCTTGAGCTTCTCAGCTCCCTTCTGCTTCAGCGATGACTGTCGGTATGGCTGTAAGCGTAGGTAGACCAAGTCCCCTACCTCAAACTGTCGCTCCACCCGACCTCTTTCGGCATACAGCTTCTGTTGGTTCTGCGCTGTAGCCATGTTGTCCTTGAGAGCTCAGAGGATATCCTAACTCTCTTGGATCCACATCTTGGCTCTAGGAGCCTTACTCGCACCGAACATCACATCAGCAAATGATAAATGATGGTACCCATACAAAGCATAAAATGGTGACATACCAATAGACATGTGATGTGTTGAGTTGTAGCAGTACTCCCCCAAATGCAACCATCTCAACCATGCTCGCTGCTGCCCACTGACATAGTTATGCAAGTAGCCCTCCAGCCACTTGTTAACTATCTCCGTCTGTGGGTGGTAACTGGTACTCGGTGTCAACTCCATCCCCACTAACCGGAAAAGCTCCTGCCAAAATCCGCCCATGAAGCGGTTGTCCCTATCACTGATGATGGTCTTAGGAAGACCATGCAACCTGAAAATCTCTCGGAAGAACAGCTCGGCCACCTGTGCTGCTGTGTAATGCGCGGATATGGCGAAAAAGTGCGCATACTTTGTCAATCGATCAATGACGACAAAGATACAATCCTTTCCCTGCACCATGGGCAACCCTGTGATGAAATCCATCGATATGCTCTCCCATTTCCCTTCCGGAATGGGAAGAGGCTGCAACAGTCCTGCGGGATGGATCATCTCCCCCTTATTCCTCTGACAAACATCGCACTCCGTGATGTACTGGAGTACGTCCTCCTTGAGGCCCTTCCATGAGAACCTCTCTCTAATGGCCCTGTAGGTTTTGGTAAACCCATGATGGCTTGCCAATGGAGAATCATGTGATGCCTGGAGTATCTTCTTCTTAAGCTGAGATCCCTCAGTCAAGAAGATCCTATCTCTGTAATAGATGATCTCATCGACCACCCTGTACCGGTCATCCGCCACCTGTCCATCCAGCACCTCACATGCAAGCCTGTCCTTGGAGTACTCAATTAAAAGTCGAGCCCTCCAATCTGCATCCAAGCTCATAAGAGAGAACGTGGCTGGTCTACGTGAAAGGGCATCTGCTACCACGTTATTCTTACCCTTGAAATACTCAATGTCAAATTCATATGCTTGGATCTTACTGATCCACTTCTGCTGCCTCTCCTATAGCTGCTTCTGCTCCAAAAAGAACTGAGGCTGTTGTGGTCAGTCCTCACCCTGAATCTGTTCCCTACCAGCTACTGCCGGAATTTGGCCAATGCATGCATGATGGCCAACATCTCCTTGTCGTAAATAGGATACAACCTCTCATGCGGAAGGAGTTTCCAGCTCTCAAAAGCTATAGGGTGTCCCACCTGCATCAATACTGCACTGATCCCCTCTCCCGACGCATCACACTCCAAGACAAATGGTTGCGTAAAATCCGACAACACAAGCACTGGGCAGCTACTCATCACCTCCTTAAGCCTATCAAAGGCTTGCTACGCTGTATCTGTCCAACCGAATGCCCCTTTATTCGTCAAATCTGTAAGGGGTGTAGCAAGCTGTGAGAACCCTTTGACGAACTTCTTGTAATAGGCACATATCCCAATGAACCCTCGAAGTTCTGTCACATTCTTCGGCTCCGGCCAATCTCTAATGGCTCTAATCTTCTCCTCGTGGACCCTCACTCCATCCACTCCAATGATGTGACCCAAATACAGCATCTCTGTCATCCCAAACTCACACTTTGAGAACTTAGCATAGAACTGTTACTCTTCCAAGATGCGTAGCACTGCCTCTATATGCTGGAGATGCTCCTCCCACGTCCTGATATATATAAGTATGTCGTCAAAGAAAACAAATACAAACTTCCTCAGATGACTGCGGAAGATATGGTTCATGCAGGACTGAAAAGTAGTTAGCGCATTGGTCAACCCAAAAGGCATAACCAGAAACTCAAAGTGCCCATAAGGACACCTGAAAGAGGTCTTGGGAATATCCTGTTCCCTCACGCGAATCTGATGGTACCCTGATCTCAAATCAATCTTTGAGAAGAACTTAGCTCCTCTCAACTCATCCATCAGCTCATTGATCCTGGGTATAGGGTACCTATTCTTCAGAGTCTTCTTGTTCAAGGCCCTGTAGTCAATGCACATCCTCAAAGTGACATCCTTCTTCTTCACCAGCACTACAAAAGAAGCAAACGGACTCGTGCTCGGTCTGATGTGTCCAAGAGCCAACAACTCCTGGATGGCCTGCTATATCTCATCCCGATAGGCTTTGGGATGCCTATAGGGTGTAGTGATCACCGCCTGGATACCCTGCTCCAGCTCGATGGTGGGCTCAAACCCTCTATCTGGTGGCCGCCCTAGTGGTATAGCCCCAAACACTACCTCGTGTGTGTCAAGGATAGCCTGTATCTCTGGATGAACTGTTCGACCAGTGGTCTCTGCCTGTGATGCCCGCAACTCAACCGCCCACTCTATGTTTCCCTTCCGGAAGTCTGCCTCCATTCGGTGTGCCGAAACTGTCTGAGGTGGGTAATTATGCATCCCGCGGATCTTCTCATGCTTCTCGGTCTTCTTGTCATCCCACTCCATCTCTAAGGCCTCCCAATCCGTGGTGACCTTCCCCAGCGTAATCAGCCACTGAACACCCAGTACCACATTGGTATCTGGTATGTTGACCACGAAAAAGTGATCAGTCATGGTGTAAGTACCCATCGTCACTGCTAACTCTAGAACATACTGGGCACACTGCATCATCTGGGCTCCTAGGACCAAAACTGAAAACCCGTCAAAACTCTCGGTCGGTATACCTCTCCGCTCGACCATCTGCGCATCAATGAAATTGTGGGTTGCCCCACTGTCAACCAAGACTGATACTCGTTGGCCACGTACTATCCCACGTATGCGCAGCGTCAAATACTTAGGAACTCCTCGCAAAGCTGCAAGGTCCCCTCCTGTGGGTGCAAAGGCTGCACCTCCTGTCCCTGGAGGTGGAGGCGGTAACTGATCCATGGTCATATGACTATCTCCTGCCTCCTCATCATCCTCCTCATCCTCTTCCCCGCTGTCATCGGAGAAGACCTCAATGAAGTGTTCTTTGCCAGCCATACACCTATGCCCTGGTGCCCACGGCTCCTGACATGTGAAGCATAGCCGCTTCTTCCTCAACTCCCTCCCGGCCTCATCATCTACCTGTGCCCGTCCTGGATTCCCCTTTCGAGGAGGAACCCTCACATCCTTCCCCTTGGGCTGGAAACCCTGTCTATGGGGGTAATATGTCCGCGTCCTAGGCAATGCATCCTGCAAATCCCTGGTCCTCCTGATAGTATCCTGGAGTGTAGCTAGTCTAGTGGATCTGACTAGACCTCGAAGTGGCTCTGCTAATCCCTCCACAAACATATAGATCATCTGTGTCGCAGATAGATCTAGCACCATCACCGAAACCCTCAAGAAATATGCAATGTATGTCTCCGGGCTCCCTGTCTGTTTGAGCTTTGTTAGCTCAACAAAATGTTGTTTTGGATCCCTCCGGTCAAAACGCTCTATCAATCTCCTAGTGAACTTGGCATATGTCGTAACTGTGGAATGCCCGAGTGTCACCATCCCATGGAACCACCAGTCCTGGGCCTCACCATCCAAATGTAATGTTGCCACCTTGATGGGCTTCGTCTGCGACATCTGGTTAAGCTAGAAATAGATGTCCAGCTTCTCCACCCAAGACTTTGCCGAACTGTTTTATGATCCATCAAACGTAGGCAAATGAAATCTACTAGAGGCACGATGGGAATCTCCATCATGGTAATTTCGGTGCCCTCTATGATGGTCGCAGGGTCTACTATTCCGCTGGAGCTGCACAAAATCTCTAAATGTGAGAGCATCCCTAAACTCCTGCCCGTAGGACTGATACTCTGTAAAGTACTCATCTAAGTGCCCAGGCTCTGCCTCCTGCTGAGCTTCTACCCCTGTATCATCTCCCAAGAAAGTGGGCATAGTAGAGCAGGTAGGTGCACAAGAAGCCGTCGGCTGAGGAGTATCACGCTGAGCAGCACCCTGCTCCGGCAAATGGTGGGATGCACCTGATCCCTCTCCGACCTCGAAAACTCGCGGAGTCTCACGCTGCCTAGCCTCCACAGCTGTGAACCTCTGGCCCATCACCTCAATCTGTCGGGCTAAATCCTGCACCGACTTGAGGAGTGCCTCTCCAAACTGCTTGGCCTCTGTGTCATCTGCCATCGGCTCTTCCTGCCTCAAATATACTACAAGCTCTACCTCCTCTGCGTCCTTCACAGGCTCTCTCTCCTGATCTGCATTTTCTACCTGGGCACAGTCTTCCTCTTCATAGGTGGCCTCCAACCTACGCTCACGGTCTCTATACTTCCTACCTCTGTACGGTCTCTTTCCTGATGTTATAGACCACAGGCTAAGCCAGAACTATGCTCTGATACCACTCTAATATCTCGTTTTAGGGATATCTCCAAAACACAAGCAAACTCCAACCAGAGATAGACTGGGAGGGAATTTACCGGATATGTCGCCTCTAAAGAGGACGAGATCCGGAGGCTACTTGGCCCTTTCCAGACTCTGTCTAAGAGTGAAAGATAAACACGCCACGTGGTATAGAACTAGAGTGCTCAAAATAATAATGCAGCAGACATATAATAGAAAGAGAATACAACAACTACGGCAACAACGGCAACTACAGCAGCTCAACCAGAAAACATAGAGAGAAAATACTGAGCCATTTTATTAATCTGAGAAATGTAATGAAATACAAGAGGCGATCTCGAGCAAGGCAAGTGAGAAAACACTCTCAAAAAAGACAGGAAATGGTTGCTCTATGAACTGCGTCCCAGCTGCTGGAGAAATGTCGTGTAGCTACTACTGCTGGAATCGACTGAAGAATAGGGGTTGATCCCCTTACCGGAATGAGATGGAAATCAACAAACCTCCTCTCCTCAACAACCCGGACAAGATCCACAAACCATTCCAAGAATGGCCAACCCCTGAAAACACCAGAAACTGCCTCCCCAGTGAATTACGATGGCCTCCAAGGTACAGTGCAGTAGCTGGATAGAAACGGCTAAAATACTGCCACAACTCCACCAAAAACCTCCGACAGGAAAAGGCTGACCCTCTGCTCGAAATCCCGGTGAAATCGTCTGCAAAAACACCAATCCAGAGCTCCTCCACAATGGACTGCATCCTCTCTCCCAATGATTGCGCAGTCTCTATAAGCTCCAGCTCCGCAACGAACCCAAACAATGAAACGACTCACAAAATACAAGGAAACAAACCTTGCCCGAGCAAGCACTCGAAGTCCCCCGAGGCTAAGGGTGAGATCTCCGCACGGAGACACTCGGTGCACTAAACAGTGCTGCAGACAGGCTAAACATCAAGCATGCGAAAGAGGACCAAAGTCTCACTCCAAAATCAACAAATCCAGAATGATCCAAATGAGGAGGCTCCTCCATCTTTTATAGCATGGGTTTCCCTCCAAAACCCGTCGTAGTCTCTCTCTCCTCCACATCCTCATCCTTATCTGTGCAGAAGCTTCTAGAGCGCACGTAGGCTTCCTCCTCTATGTGGTGTGTGGCCCCCCTTGACCCCCCTTGAGTCACAACGTTGTGCTACTAGGTGGATGTCTTATTCTACTAAGTGAGTTAGACCCTCCTTTCTCACTTTTTATTTATTTACAAACCATAAACGACAAAACTATACAAAGTCGAATATTCCAATTAGCTGTCGCTAATTAGGAATATTACATAAGGCATCTCCGTTCTGACCCTCCATATTTCTCCGTCTCATTTCCTCCGACAGCAAGGCTGAGACAATGTCATCAAATTTCAAGGAAGTTGTATTGCTACCTATTGCAATAACCAGACTGTCCCATGAGTCTGGTAGAGAACACAACAAACTGATGCACTTATCTTCATCTGAGATTTTAATATCAACATATGACAGCTGACTTACCACAGTATTGAAGGTGTTCAGATGCTCTGTCACCGAGTCTCCATCCTTCATCCTCAGGTTATACAGCTTTTTCCTCAGGAAAAATTTATTCACCAGAGACTTAGATTGGTACAAAGTCCCTAGCTTGTCCCACAAGGTCTTCGCCGTAGCTTCCCCAGATACATTCAACAATACTGAATCTGAGACACACAATCGTATTGTGCTCTTTGCCTTTCGATCCAGCTTCTTCCAGTCTTCATCTGACATTGTCATTGGTTTAGTACCCGGATCTACCGCGATCCACTGATCTTTATCCACCAGTTGATCCTCCATCTTGAGCTTCCACAACTCAAAGCTCTGACCATTAAATTTCTTGATCTCTATCTTTCCATTGCTCGCCATCTGCTTTCACCGCAAGAATCGATCCCGCAGATCTCCCATTGAACAGGGTCTACCTCAGGCCCAAGCAAAAAACCCTCAGCAGCAAAGGCATCCCCTTGAAGCCGAAACAGCTTTGATACCACTTGTAGGTTTTAACCCTGAACAGAAATTATCTACACACGAATCTTATAGCAGAAAATAAAAAATAGCGAGAGCATAAAACATAAAACAGATAAACACAGATATTTTCCCCTGGATCCCAAATCGAGACGACCAGCTTGATTTTTCATTATATTCCTTTTAGTGTTACAACACATATATATACATGCCGAAGCATACATAAACCCTAATCCATTAACCCTGGATTAGATCATAGCCATAGTACCCTTGACCGGATCTAAAAAATACCAGGGGCCAAAAACCATCGTACCCCAAAACCATGTGCAAAGCCATGCACAAAACCATGGGCGCGGACTACCCATCGAAAATTAAGGACCAAAAATTTTCGCCGGGGCACTACCCCGGACCCCGACAGGGGGGGCTCTTGCCCCCCCCCTCATGCGTGATTAGTCGTGGAAAGAATATAACACATACCCAACAGAGAGTCAATATTTTGAATAGGCATGTTTTGTCGACTTCTATTTGGTTGATGAATTTTGACACCAAGATGTGAGAGTACACGGCAATGTTCACATGATGTGAATTTTTTCCTTTGAAGGAGCAAGAGGATATGCCTTCCATCTTGTGTTTGTGACAATATTTTTCAGCCAAAAAAGTTTGCAGCCATTGCAAACCATTTTATGTGTTGACACCAAGAAGAGAAGGAGATGGTGAATGCATTCTTCTAGATGTGGAATTTGGAACCGTGTAGGTAAAAGAATGGTAATTTATTTTCTTATTATTACTGATGTTGGAACTCATTGTTGTAGTTCACTCGCTGTGCAAAGGAGGAACATGATCCTTAATGGGAAGGAAATCTGTTAGTTTTCCAAGCACCGAGGAATTGATTTGGTACAACAAAGTTTTATATCAACCAACAAGTGTTGGATTGGGTTAGCAGCAAAAGGAGAACAATGGTTGAAGAGCCAAGCCATTTGTAAGGCAATGCAATGTATGTCAGTGGACAAGTGGTTGTCATGGAGAATTTTCCAAGTAGAATCAAGATGATATAACTTGGGAAACAAAATATTGTTCAACTCTCACGAGATAACCATATTTTGTGGGTCCAAAATCATGTCAGTGGGAAGGAATGATCAAAATATGGATCAGGGGCAAAAGTTACCTAAAAAATTGAAGTGCTCATAATTGCACCAAACTAGAACGACAGCGACCGGCCCATCACCATGAATCCAATGCAACTCGTTTCGTCGAAAACCGAGTTCGGATAAAGAAGTTATGGTCTGCTGATCGTCGTTCAAAACATGCAAATAAATAAAAATTACAGAATAGGTACAGGGTGATGACATGGCAACCCAATCAACATGAAAAGAATCTTCTTCAGTTTTTGTCCAGTGGGACTATGACAAGTGTCACAAATTGACAGGGTGCTCAAACTATTGTAGGAGAAAGAATTATATGCAAAAACATCCAAATGTTTCTTTGGAGTACAAGAGGTGGAATATCCGGGTCATATTGTATCGCACAAGGGTGTTAAGGTAGACCCTAACAAAATTAAAGCCATTAAAGAATGGGAATTCCCCACAACCATAAAGAATTTGTGAGGATTTCTCGGGTTAACAGGGTATTGTCGCAAGTTTGTTAAGAATTATGGGAGAATAGAAGCACCTCTAACAACATTATTGATGAAAGATGCATTTTCATGGACTCCTGAAGCAACTAAGGCCTTTGAACATCTTAAAGAGGTAATGTGCCTAGCACCAGTCTTAGCTACGCCAGACTTCACAAAAACCTTTATTGTGGAATGTGATGCCTTAGGAAATGGAATTGGTGTTGTTTTAATGCAAGAAGGAAGACCCATTGCTTTTGAAAGCCGTCCAATCAAAGGAAAGTATTTACAAAAGGCTATTTATGAGAAGGAAATGTTGGCAATACTACATCCACTAAAGAAATGGAGACCTTACCTAATGGGAAGACACTTCAAGGTAAAAACTGATCATGATAGTCTTAAACACTTTTTGGAACAAAGACTATCTTCAGAAGAACAACAAAAATGGCTCACAAAGATGTTGGGTTATGACTTTGAAATCATCTACAAAAAAGGGAAGCTAAATGTTGTTGCAGATGCACTCTCAAGAAAGGATGAAGATGTGGAAGCATTGCTTTGTGCCATTTCTATTATCCAACCATATTGGATAACCGAAGCAAGGGATGAACAGAAGAAGGACGAAGAAGTGTGGACACTCATTCAAAAGTTGCAGCAAGATCCTAGTACATCTGAGACATTTAGTCGGAAAAATGATTCCTTATGGTATAAATATCGCTTATATATTTGCAAGAATTCCCAACTAAAACAAAATATTCTTTTGGAATTGCACACTTCTCCTTTAGGAGGAGACTCGGGATTTTTAAAAACTTACCACAAGGTGAAGAAAGAATTTTTTTTGGATGGCCTTAAATCTGATATTCAAAAGTTTGTGGCGGAAAGTTTGGTTTGCCAGCAAAATAAAGTTGAGACAATTAAGACCCCGAGTCTTGTATAACCTTTATCCATTGTAAGTCAACCTTGGGAGGAGATTTCAATGGATTTTATCACAGGTTTACCTAAGTCTGAAGGAAGGAGTTTCATCATGGTGGTAGTTTATAGACTTACCAAGTATGCACACTTTTGTGCATTATCTCATTCATTTAAAACAAGTACCGTTGCTACTGCATTTATGGAAACAATTCAAAAGCTACATGGAAACCCGAAAATTATTGTAAGTGACAAAGATTCCATTTTTTCAGGAAATTTTTGGACGGAATTATTTTCTTGTTTGTGTACTCAACTAACTCATAGCTCATTTTATCATCCTCAATCCATGGTCAAACAGAGATAATGAATAAATGTTTGGAAGGATATCTTCGTTGTTTTGTATCTGATAAGCAAGCACAATGGGTTAAGTGGTTACCTCTCGCTGAATGGTGGTATAACACTTTGTTGAGGAGGTAAATCCCCTCTGCGGACAGAGGCGATCCCTACTAGCCCAGCAGGGGTCTAGCAACAATCATCAAATGCTACAGCGCAAGTTCCTAATTGCGAATAAATAGACCAAAGATGGAGGCCTACCTGGAGTCCAATGCTATGATTCGTAGAAGAGACAGCGTTCCCGTTCCTCAGCCTCGGCAGATCACGATCCCCACGATCTCCGTGAATGGACACCTGCACATGCAAGAAACAACATGAATACAAGCATAAAATCCAGAATGCGCAACTATATATCAGTCAGAAAGGATATAACTCATCATTATCATAAGTGAAAAACAGAGTGGAACCATAACCAGTAGTCATTCATTAATAAGCAATCGAAAGAGAGTACAACCAATGTTCTGATGTTGAGGTCTCCTTCGGAAGGGTCTCCAGTCGTGCACGTCTCGCAAAGCTTGCCAGGGATGGGACAAGCCTCTCTTAGAGTCTCTCGACGATAGTCTCCTTGCTTGAGTCGGCCTTAAGGGAAAAATGAGGGCTCTTGCAGCATGAAGGCTCTTGGGAATTTGGAGATTCAAAGCTTAGGCACTTCAAGACTAGCTTGCAATGACAATGGGCAAGATTTTATAGAAGGAGGAAGGGGAGTTGGGATCCCTATAATTGTGGGATTGGCCCTATCATCAAGGAAGCTTCCATGAGAGGTGGCAAACCACTTCCCTTCCATGGAACTCCCGGAGCCAAACCTCCCAACTCAAGATAGGTAGTTGTTTCTGAGTTTGTTGAAACAAAACTTCCGCCTTTCTTATTTAAAAAACACTCCTTAAATTGGCTGGCGTGACTGCGACTCTGGGACAGAGCGCCAGTTGGCACAGCCTCTTTGCAGGATTTTCCTCATTGGCGCGAGTGATGAACTGGCTTCCCGCGCCAATGCAAAAAGGGATGTTTTTATGGCTTTTTGCAAGGAGATGTCTTTAGGGAAATTGAAGCTCATGTTTAGAGGAATGCAATGATGATGGTTTCAAGGCATGACATTGCTCACAGGTCACATAATGGGCCCTCCAATGTGCGGGACGGGGCATGGTAGGGACGGTGACAAATTATTGTGTAACAAATGCCCCCTAAAGCATGAGGCCCGAGAGAGAGAGAGAGGGGTGAAATGCTTTACGAGAACGTGTTCAACTGAAGCTCCGCCGTTGGAAAACCTGCGTAGAGAAATACAAATGATATCTCAAGTACATGATGTATATGTGGTATGGACGCAGCCATCCAAAATAGAGTATACAATAATCCAGATCCAAGGTATGGTCGCAGCCATCCAGTGAGGATCGATAAAGAGACTCAGGCATGGTCGCAGCCATCCAGTGAATAAGTCATGTAAATAATCATAATAATCCACAATATCGCAGCCTGGATTACAATAGACACAATCCAGGGTCTTGCGCTCCATCTCGACCCGAACAAAGTACAAGTTCAAGCATGCGAATATGTGAGCTGAAGTCGAACATGCAAGAACATCGTCTGATTACCAGCCAATGATGAAAGCTGTTAACAGACGCGAGAGGAACCACCAATAATGACAATGGCCCTCAAGGTACTACAGGTACAATCTACGGCGTGTGAATCAATGAGTTGGCGTCGAACACCCACATAATCATTCGATCAGAGGCCAATGATGAAAACCTCGCGTCGAATGCGACGAACCTGCCATTGAGGCATGCAGGCTCCAAGGTACCATAAAGGAGTCTCTAGATCAGCTTCCTGGATAATGAGCTGAAGTCGACAGGAGGTGACCTTGATCGAAGGTGGGCCATAATGTTTCCCACATCATCGACATGAGACAGAGGAACATGATGTTGTTGTTGTGAATTAGGATCGTATGAGAATCAGAGGAAGGTTGATATTCGCAGAGGTCAACTTCTCTTGAACATGTAACGACACTAATAGTGGTTTTGGCAGTATTTGACATCAACGGATCAGAGGTCATGGCGACAAGGCAACGAGCAGAGGAGAGGTCAAAAAGGATTACCCAAACCCACGGAAGCAAGTGAAAAAACGAGATGAGATGTCCCCAACCCGACACGAATGCAGACAAGTGCCATGTTCAAGAGCGACATACTGCCGACACGACAATGATTACGGTTCCATTTTTCCCCCACCATTTCTGGCGAGTACCCCAATTATTTTTGATAACAAGCTTGAAGGGGATATCATATGCTTGTAATATAAGTCCGCCGCTTGGGCGAATCCATCCTAGTACATTTAACGAGCCCTAGGAAGGAGGAACTCGGAGAACGTCATTTCGACTGAGTCCGATGTCATCAGGGTTTAACGAGTCTGACAAAGGAAGAACTCGGCATCTTTTCATGTTTAGAGAGTTTGAAAAGACAGCAGAAAAGTAAACTCCAAAGGTCCCTTTTCGTAAATAGTTTCTCAGATCCGAAAAGGTAGAAAACAATATCCGAGAAAACCTCCTAGTCGCGATAGGCTAGGGTATTCCTTTTTCGTAATCAATCTATCCCAGCCCGAAAAAGGGGTAAACGTATACTGGGTAGATGTCGATTCGTGTCCATTTTAACGAGATCGAAACACCAAGGGCCTCGACGATCTTTTCATGTTTAGAGAGTCAGAAAAGAGCTGAAAGATGACTCCAAAGTAACTTTTTCGTGTATTTACCGAGTCCGAAAAAGTATAAAATACAACTTGTTTTCACCGTTAAAGTCGCGAAAAACCTGTTGCTGCACATACCAAGCAAGCGTAAAACCCATTTTCGACATAACATATTAAAACATTTGATAAAAATAACTTTTAAAACCTATCTTATGTCGAAAAAGTTATAAATATGCCAAAATGGTAAAAACGAAATTACATTTACTATTTACCTTGGTGAAAAGCAGCGGTGGTCCATTTGGTGTGCAAACTTCTGACGGTGATTGCGACAGATCCGGTTTACCATTCAGGTTCTCGTCTGTGACAGGTAAGAGGCGCTTCCCTGTACTTCATTTCAATCCATTTTTTAATAGTTTTCCCTCATGTATCAGCCCTCTGTGGCCACTCTTTGAATTTTTAGGGCTGCGCTCATTGGCGCGGGTATCGGGCACAGACCCGCGCCGATGGGATTTTATATGTAAAGGCCTCGCGCCACCTGGCGCGACTGTTCACAAAACAGCCGCGCCAGCGGCCGAACCTAAATTTCCACCTAAAAAATTCAAGATTTTAACCAAATTGAATGAAATTTGAAGCCCAACAGAGATCTAATTAAGGGTTTGTGACCATGTGGATGCAGGAAATCAAGCAAAATGGTGATTGAGTGGAAAGAAAGAAAGCATGGAGAAGAGGATGAACAGGCCATAGAAAGTGAGGCTTGCATGAATGCCCTCAGAAACTGTGGGCTCAAGAAGTTCTTCCTAACACCCTATTTACGAGCTCAGCCCGAGCTCCTCCAGTATCTGATCAGTATTTGGGATGAACAGGAACAAGTGTTCAAGTTGCGAGACCAGGTGTTGGAGCTGGAGGTTTTTGATGTGTATTTCATAACCGGATTGTCTCACAGAGGTCCGGTACCCATCTTGACTGGGAGTAGACCATCCAGCGAGAAGATGGAGGAAGTGATGGCACGAGTGTGCCCAAGAGCACAAATAGGATCAGGGAGCAAAAAGGTGGATATCCACACCATCCCTGATCTGGCATTGAGGGTAGTCCTACATACCATCACGCGGGTTGCAGGGTCGCAGGCACCGCACGAGGCCACAAAGGCCCAACTCCTGCTGGCCTCAGAGTGCATGACTCTGCTTTTGTTTGACTGGGCTACAGCAGTAACAATCAACATGAAGAGACAGCTCACGAAATGCAAGCAAGCCAAACTGAAACAGTTCGGCTACGGTTCCATCCTGGTATCGTTTATTCTGGAACGATTACCAATCTTCCAAGGCCAAGGGGCCATTGTAGCTGAGCCGATTCCACGAGAGCCAAGAATGGCTCGCTGGGTAGCACTAATGCCCAGAGCTGGAGGAGGCCAACAGATGTCGTGGAGGCCGGAGTTTTTTGGGTGGTTACGGCGCCAGTTGATCGTCGTGGAAGACTGGCCATATGCAGGAACCGATTTCACCGGAGACCCAGATATCCCACTTCCAGAAGGAGATGACTGGGATGAGGAGTTGGGTATGACCTCACCTCTTTTGATTTTTATGTTTTATGATTTTTTTTGTTAATACACAATCGTCCTAACATATTTTAAATGTATGCAGACGTGGACCCCGAGAGACCAGCCGGCATGTCTCCAATCGCGCGGAGGACTCTTCTCGCCCCTGATCCTCAGGCAGAGGGCACAGGAGGGGAGGAGTTGATCCAGAATCTCGAGGGTATTGCCCGAGGGATCCCGGACTATGCTCGGCTGGCGGATGTACCGATGGCGTACCAGCATCATACGGTGGGAGTACCTAGTCGGATCCACTGACTTCTGAGATGCTTAGTGCGTGCAGTTACATGTTATCATGAGCACCATGCGGATTAGACTCTTAGGGCTTTTACCACACATATTTTTTGAGAGACATATCGTCTCCGGATGTATTTAAGACGATTATGTATATTTTTGACTTTATGTGACACACGCTATGTAAACACTTCGATATCTATATATATATGCATATCTATTTTTGGATGGATCTTTCTTTACATGTGATGATGATTTACAAGTTGCGCAAATGTCTTTCTAACACCAAATTAGCTACCGCATCTGTTAATGTATTCAAATGCCTGGGTATATGTTGATATGTAATGTAGTCAAAATTCCTTTCCAGTAATCGAATACGCAGATACAGACGTAAAATGGACGGGTTTCTTACCGAATAGTGTCCGTTCAGTTGTAACACTACAAGTTGCGAATCTAGATACACGAGCAATTCACGGATACCAAGGTTTACTGCCTCGGTTAATAATTCTAACACAGCACTAGATTCCGCGATGTTGTTCGTAGTACGTCATAGACACACTCCTTGCAGGTTGACCAACTCACCAGCAGGATCATAGCTTACCCAGGCTGCTGAAGACAGATTCCTGGTACTGTGGGAGACACCATCCGCAAAACCAACAAATGGACGAATAGACATCTACACAATCAGGAAGACCCGATCAGCAGAAAGATGTTTACAAGGCACACCACACCATACATGCACACAAATGAAAAACACACACCTATGTACACACACCACACCAATAAATCACTTCAGGCATAGTACTTTTTGAGGTACAGCCCATTTCTGGGCTGCGCCAGCGGAACTCCTTCATAATCTATAAGCTCGTAGGCCCCATTTTTCAAAACACGTTTTACTATATAGGGCCCATGCCACATAGGTTGGAACTT
Source organism: Pinus albicaulis (assembly GCA_034641835.2). NCBI lineage: Eukaryota > Viridiplantae > Streptophyta > Pinopsida > Pinales > Pinaceae > Pinus > Pinus albicaulis. The sequence continues at coordinate 706,298,365 of CM076573.1, read as the reverse complement.
ACCGGCTCCAAGCTTTTCATGTGCTTGATCGTACAGGAGGACGAGGTCTCCTTCGATAAAGGAACGGGGGGAAACAGATTGATCAAAATGAGTTTTGACCCTCTTCTTTTGTGCTTCAATAACCAAAGCAGCCAGACGACGGGTTTCATCTAACCGTTCCAGATACAGAAGATGTTCTTCCTTAGCTGAAGTATTAGGTAGAAGTTCCACGGCTAATTTCAAAGAAGGAATCTCGCATTCAACCGGAAGAGTTGCTTCCATACCATACACCAATTGAAATGGTGTGAACCCAGTTGCACTCTTTGCAGATGTTCGGTATGCCCAGAGAGCTGAGAACAGTTGGAGATGCCAATTGGATTTGTGAATACCAGCTGTTCGCTGAAGCATAGTGACCAGAACCTTGTTCACTGCTTCAACCTGACCATTCGCCTGAGGGTAATATGGTGTTGAGCTGTCGTGACGCAAGCCCAACTTTGAAGTCAGCTCAGCCATCATATAATCTCGGAAATGAGTACCATGATCGGTGACGATGGCCTGAGGAACCCCGAACCGTGCAATAACGTGGTTGAATATAAATTGAGCAGTCGTTTTACCGTCAGCAGCTAGTGTAGGCATCGCCTCGGCCCACTTGGTGAAGTAGTCGACGTCGACAATTATATACGCATGCCCCCCGGCCGAGTGAGGGTTACACGTCATAAAATCCACGCCCCATTTTGCAAAAGGGCCGACGGTAATAACGGGATGTAAAGGGAGAGGCGGCGCGCGCATCTTGCGCTGAAATATCTGGCATGCATGACATTTACGGACAGTAGTGATACAGTCTTTGAATATGGAAGGCCAGAAATAACCTGTTCGCAGAATTTTCTGGGCAGTAGCATATCCGGACATATGTCCACCACAGGCGCCACTGTGGCAGTCATTTAGGACCTTTTCAGCCTCGTCCAAGGTTAGGCACCGCCGGAGCACCGAATCTACTCCAATGCGGTATAGGGTATCTCCTACTATACGGTAGGGCTGGGACTGATGCCGAATCCATCGGCGAGCAGCTTTATCCAACTTAGACCAAAATTTCGAGGTTTGAAGATACACAATTATATCACCGTACCAAGGGTCATGAGTACTGATGAGGAAAAGCGTTTCGTCCGGTATATGGTCTTCAGAGTGTGAGGGAGCAGAGTCTGTAGGGAGAGAGCATATAAGATCCGCGAAAACCAGTGATTTTGTTGACTTAGCGGTAGTGAACTCTAAGTCAAACTCCTGCAGGATAACAATCCATTTGGACTACTTGCCCCCCAGGAACTGTCTAGAGAGAATATATGTCATAGGGTTGCAGTCTGAAACCACTGTTATCGTACGCAAAAGGATGTAATGGCGAAAGCGCTGCACAACATGTACTGCGGCTAACGCCAACTTCTCGACATGAGCATAACGCGTTTCTGGATCGAGAAGGTTCCGTGACAGATAATAAACAACATGTTCATTACCGTCATCGTCATCCTGCACCAAGACCATGGCTATGGTGCTAAATGCGGCGGCGAGATATAAAGTGAAGTCGCGGTGGTAGTCCAGAGGACGAAGCAACGGAGCATTGACAAGCAACGTCTTCAGCTTCTCAAAGGATTGCTGAGCGATTTCGTCCCAGTGGAAGGGAACGTTCTGCTTTAATACACGAGTGAATCCTTTGGCCACCTCGGCATAATTCGGGATAAAGCGTCGAAGAAAGTTCGCTTTCCCTTGCAGACTCTGTAACTGATACAGGGAGGAGGGTGATGGGAGATTAATAATGGCCTCAACCTTTAAAGGGTCAAGGCGAATCCCGTCTTTCGAGACTATGAATCCCAAAAGACGGCCAGAATCCACGCCGAAGATGCACTTATGAGGATTGAGCCTAATATTGTAGCGCCTGCAACGAAGAAAGATCTGGCGGAGATGTTCGGGATGGTCCTCTCGCTTAGCTGAATGAGCTGGCAAGTCGTCCAGATAAGGCTGAACGATATGGCGAATGTCATGAAAAGCGTAGGACATCGCACGCTGAAAAGTGGCTCCAGCGTTCTTCAAGCCGAACGGGAGCTTTTTGTAGGCGAATGTACCCCACGGACAGATGAATGTCGTCTTGTGTTGATCCTCAGGTGCAATATTGATCTGATTATACCCCGAGAAACCATCCATCAAGGAATAAATCTCACTTCCGGCACATTCGTCAATGATCTGGTCTATGAACGGAGTGGGATAATTATCCTTTGGACAGGCGCGATTGATGTCGCGATAATCAACACAGACTCTAATCGTACCTTGCTTTTTATCGACAGGGACAATGTTAGACACCCATTCTGTGAGGGGGATAGGATAAATAAAGCTCGCGTTCAGAAGTTATTCAACTTCTGCCTTAATTGCGGTGGCTTTCCGAGGATGCATGGGGCGTAAGCGTTGGCGCACGGGCTTCGCACTAGGGTAGGTTGGAATCTCATGCACGACGATACTGGGATCAATCCCCAGCATTTCCTCGTAGGACCAGGCAAACACATCTCTGAATTCTTTAAACAAATCAGTATAGACTTGAATCTCATCGGGAGAACAAGTCACTCCCACGTGAATATTCTCAACGATCCCCGGTTTAATGGAGATGTTGATCGGGATGGTTTGAGTGATGTTACTCAAGTCACCCTCTGAAAAAACCTCGTGCGTCAAGATGGGCGTTTGAAGAGGGGGGGTAGGAACCTGAGTAGCATAACGCTCTAGATAGTCAGTGATTTCCCCCATGCTGGGCATGAACGAGGAGCGATGATGTCCATCGCCCCAAGGCATCTCCTCAAGAGACATAGTTTCAATGATGGCTTCATCGGAAGGAAAAGTCTCTTTGAGAGGATCAGGTGAATCGGCCTGACCAAGCCAGGGGGATTGAGAGTAGACGTCGAGAGCCATGCTCAAAGGAGCATGCTGAGGAGGTGGAGGATCAGATGCGGCAACAATTTCACAGTAGCTGATCTCTACTGGAGTCAAGGGAATTGATTCTCCAAACTCAAACACCTGCTCAGGCGTAGGAATAAGCCAGGGATCATCGGACCTAGAAATCATGTTAACTTGAGCGGTGTGCGGTGGTGGTGCGGGAAAAATACCCATGAGGACTGGGTCTTTGAAGAGACCAGGTCCTACACTGTCCGGGGGATTTGGAATCTGATCCACGTATGGCACGTTGTTCTCAGAGGTAGAGGTGAAAAATGAACCCTGGTCCACCGTGACAATTTTGCCCTCGTGAGGGAACTTAAGAAATCAAAAGACGGTGGATGGCACGAAGAGCATGGCATGAGTCCAGCTGCGGCCAAGAAGTATATTGTAGTTGAGTCTGGCGTCAACCACTTCTACTTCCACGTTGACAGTCTTCCCCTGTAATGTGATTGCTAGACTCTCGAGAACACCCAGGGGTTTGGATTCTCGACCATCAAATGCCTCGAGGGCATTGGGAGATGATGAAAGGGCTGGAGAGTCGATGGCCTTCCAGCAAGTGGAGGACATAACGCAGGTAGAGGCACCTTCATCCACGACGGCCCTATGAATGTTAAGACCGTTAATCCCTTCTTGAATAACAAGGGCTATCTGATGTGGAAGCCGAGGAGTGAAATTCTCTAAATCGAAGGTGAGAAGACTCGAGTCGGCGGGATCAATGCCACCGATTGCAGACAGTAAAGCCTTCCGTTGCGAAGGACAACTTTGAAGAACTTCTAGCGCAGACATCGCAGAAGGCGCCTGTGCCAAATCCTCAACAATGCTGTAATGTTGAGCGGCACAAGCATTTGGATTATAAGAAGATCTTCGTAAGACACCTTTAGAAGGTGGCTTCACAACGGGTTCAGGAGTAGGCTTCTCGATTTCCAACGAACCGGAGGCAGGTAGGGGAGGCGGTCCATCCACAACTGCCTTCCCAGGTGCCTGCCGCGATTCGTTGTAATCCTTCGACCGCGTAGCGACGGAGATAGGTGCAACACTCTTCATCATGAAAACTTGGGACCCAAATGGTGCAGATGGTGACGGATGTTCGACCATCTGGGTCTGCTGAGATGGAAATGGCTCCTTTAGAACTGTCGGAGTCCCTTTAGGGCCCTTGAGAAGTTGACTAACCTCGGATCGTCGTGGACAATCCTTAGTATAATGGTCCCCTTCACAAATGAGGCAAGGGTACTTCGGTTTACGCTGAGAGCCATCCTCAGTGCGAGATTTAGATTCTGGCTTCGGGGCATCAGATTTAGATTTTCCTTTGCCCTTGTTCTTCCCTTTGGAGGATTTCTCCGTAGGATTGGCCTGAACGGCATTCACCTCCGCGGTTTTGCCAGAATCGGATGGGGCGGGATTAGCAGGAGCATTGTTGGAAGAATTAGACTTATGCTTCCCATTCAAAGATTTCTTCGAACTCTGAGAGACAGAACCAATGACACCATCCACCGCAGGGGTAGGCGGAGCCTTAGAGGTTCCGGACCGTGGAGCATCAGGCAAGATATCATAAAGCGTGCCGGACTGAGAATACACAAGATCCAGATATTGGGCACGCGCAATGGCTTGTTCCTCCGTCACACACGCTCCCATCGCAATATCTTGAGCGATTTTATTCACGAAGGAGGCGGTGAACCAGTGAGTTAGTATCTGATCAGGTATGTGAAACTTGATCAGTCTACGACGGCGCCGCCACTCATGAATGTGATCAGAGATGTGAGTGGCTTTATCCTGCTTCAGAGAAGTCAGGAGGTGCGTCCCGGCCTCATAACGAACTGGTAACTGAAAGTGCATGAGGAAAGCCATGGCTAAAGAATTGAAATCTTGGAAAATGCCACAGGATAATTCTATGTACCACTTAGCAGCAACTCCAGTTAAAGTACGCTGGAAGAGGCGCAGACGAATCGAATCGTCGACCCAAGATTTAGACGAACACCAAAGATGATACGTCATCACATGCGCCTGGGGGTCCTCTCCAGCTTTTCCCTCAAACTTGGGGCAATCACCTGGTATCTTGGTGGGAACCGGAGGCCAATACGGATTATGTAAAATCGGATCATTGGTCAATTTTGAAACATCTGGCAGCTCCAAGGTAGCCAGGAACGGCAATGGTGGATTAACCGTCATGCTAGGCCCAGGATGAGGTCCGGTACCCATACTCCACAATGGTTGTGAATATCCTTGCCCCCATGGGTTCTGTCCCGTAGGATTCTGACCGTAGGGGGCGTAGGTCATGTAACCAGACTGATTTGGATGCTGGTAACCAGAGTGTGGGGCTTGATAACCAGAGTGCGGACCCTGATTATGTGTCGGCCCGGTGTAAGCAGCATTTGGATTTGGCTGCTGAGTGTAGGTAAAACCGGGTGGAGGAGGATAATACTGAGAGCCTCTGGGGTGGTTATAGTTCGGTTGAGATTGACCATGAGGATAATAACCACCCTGAGGATGGGTAGGCTACTGAAAAGTGGAACCCTGCGGAGCCTGATAAGTAGGGCGCAGCTGTTGATTTGGCTGCGGCATCTAATGAACCAGCTGCTGTGCAGGGTTGATGGAATGAGCGGGCTGCCCTGAGTGAACAGGTTGACCCGACTAAGAGGGCTGACCTGAGTGAACAGGTTGACCCGACTGAGAGGGCTGACCTGAATGACCAGGTTGACCCGGATAGACAGGCGGCGCCGGTTGCGCAGGTTGACCTGGCTGTAAAGGAGCCCCAGGTTGTGCCGGATGGGCCGGTTGGCCTGGAGGCGGAATAGGGCCAGGTGGTTGCTGGAAACCGGTTTGACCTGAAGCAGAACCATAGGATGGTCCCGGCTGATATGCAACGTTAGAAACAACAGGATACTGCGGTTGCATTGGTAAAGAAGGCTGGATTTGCCCCCTAGGACCATAGACCGGTCCCGGTTGGTACCCCGGCTGAGGCTGAACAGGTTGATCGGAAGGGTTGTAATACTGTCCTTGTGGACCGTACAATGGCCCTTGCTGGCCCGCAGGGTAGCCTTGGATGGGCTGCCCCTGTGGGTCATAAGGATAGCCAGGTTGGCCCGAAGGTTGGCCTTGGAAAGGTTGCCCTTGCGGGTTATAAGCCTGGTGATGAGGTAAACCTTGAGCATGGAGGTAAGCCTCAGGAGTGGGCAGACGTAAAATGCCCCCGTGCTTGTCATACTGACCTGGAAAAGCATACACGGGTGTACCATCCTGTGCATAGTGCGAAAAATAAGAGCGGTTGGGATCTTGGGAGGATGGTCCAACCTCGGGGTTCGGCTGTTGCAGAGACAACCGATACTCCTCCGGAGAGATATTTTCCGGTATAGCAGTCGCTAGATAGATATCTTCAGGAGTTGGCATAGCCCTGGCAGAGGGTGTTGTGATAACAGGAGAAGAGGCGGCTACACAAACAGTGGGACGAATGGGTACAGAGGTAACGGGCGTCTGAGGGGACACCCCGGGTGTAGGAGCAGCTGGCCTCAGAGAAGGAGTTGACACTCCCATAGAGGCTGCGGCAGAAATGATCTGACCCAAAGATCTGTATCCCGGTGGTAAAGAAGGACTGGCTGTCGACATGTCAGCCAGTTCGGAGTTGTCTCCCAGAAACAATCTTCGTGGGAAGAGCTGATAGTCTTCACCAGACGTTGGGATTTCCTCACCAGAATTACTCATGGTTGATCCTGCCGTTAGATCTCGTAAGAGACGACGAGGACTAGGAGGAAATACAGCAGCAACAAAAGGCGAACCCGATGTAAGAGAAAGGAAATCAGCTCCTAATCTCAATTCAGACACAGGGTCCGAAAAGGGCCAATCGAACTCAACTGGTCCCCCAAAGGGTTGCTCAGAAAGAACCGGTCCCCCGTCAGGAAACTCGAAAACAATAGGCTACTGTGGTTCAGCAGAGGATTGGGAAACCTCTAATGAATCGTCCGTGTAAGGACTACCAGTAGATGAAACCGAAGGTTCCACCACTGTGGCAAACGACAAGATAAAAAGAGCAAACACACACACGGGCTGAAAAAGAGTCAAGACACACGATCAAACGGTCAACAAGAAAAATCTAAGAAGGCGTGTAATCGTGGGTGATTAATTTTTTACCACATTGAAAAATAAGAAACTTTACCGTTTCATGTTTTAAGAGTCGAGAAACGATAAAAAGATGACTCTATCTCTTTCAGATTTGACACAAGCGTGAAAGGACAAGCGCTTGGCGATCTTTTCAAGTTTAGGGAGTCAGAAAAGATCAAATGACTGCTCAGGAAAACTAGGCAAAAAGGGTGTACCAAATAACCGTGAACTGCAATATACACCTTGGTTTCAATAATGAAAGAGAAATCAACCAAGGACTTTCCGTACGTGCAGGCAATCTCTCCGAATGCTGTGTTCGGTGTATCACGGGTATAGGGCGGCAAACTCGGTTTCCTATGGATAAAGGATTGAAAACCTAGAGGGGTCTCCCTTTATATACGTGGGGGTACGGGGAGCACAAGTCCGTACTAGCGCTGTCTAAAGCCAAAAGGCGAACGACAACTACTAGGTTTAAAGACGCCAGAACACGTCTCTAGCCTAGACCTCTAAATGTGTTTCGTTAGATTTCAATGCTGCCTTAGTGTAAATTGAGTAGATTTTAAAGTTGATCTTCAATTACGTTTCAGTTTTCAGGCCCTAACGAATGTGTGGTCTCAAAAATTCCTAAATGCAAAGCTACATGCCACAGTCCATCATTTCGTTCGATGAAAACTAGCTACAAAAGAGTTGAGAGCTTTTACACAAACAAAATGATCGGAAGACAAACAATGATATCTCTAATGCAACTAATGAAATTGAAAACTTTTCATTCAAAACACTAATTACTAGTAAAATCGAAAAGACTTCAATTTGCACTAATCAACCAAAAGCAAAAGATTTTTTTTTTTTTTTACAATTTTCAATGTTTGATGGCTAGATGCACTTAAACAAACTGAAAACAAAGAGAAGAAATTTGAGAAACGATATTAAGAGAGCAAAACAAACAAATTTCACTCAATGACACCAACAATCAGATCTCAAATCGAACAAAGTTTCTCAAAACCGAGAAAAAGTCCCAAAGGTTCCAATGGACCGTGTGATCTGGGTCCAAAGCAAGACCAAACGAAATTTGAGTGCCGAGAAGAACAATCACTCAAAAATCGCAATAAAACAGTGAACAACTACTAAGAGAATGTGGAGGAACAATCAGAGGATTGACTGGACTAACAAAACACCAAAACTCCTAAGGAGGGCTCGATGCACAAAGCCACTAGATGCCCTAGGGCTTAAAACGTGAAATTGATGGAGAAAAGCAAACAACCAAAGGACGAAGGCAAATTCCCAGTCAAACAGGACTCCAACACACTCAGGTAGCTGAAAAACCAAGAAGAAAAACACTGACCAGACCCAGAGAGCTCAAAACTGAGAAAACCCTAATGCCTCACAGGAGGGGCACGACTGTGAGATTGAAACTGGCGCCAGAAATCAATTGGCGCAGGCAATACAAAAGCAACATGCGCCAATTGGCGCGACTGTCGAGCTAAAAAGCACGCCAGCTGACTTTCTCAGCCAAAAACAAAAAAGAACTACTCCAGAAGCAGATCAATGATAACTAAGCGAACCAAGAAGCAAAAAATAGCAAAAGAACCCAGCCAAGAAGGCTAATCAAGCAAGGAAAACCACGAAACAATCAAAACGAGATAATCAAAACGAGACAACGAAAACTAGACGATCCCCAGTGGAGTCGCCAAATTGTTGAGGAGGTAAATCCCCTCTGCGGACAGAGGCGATCCCTACTAGCCCAGCGTGGGTCTAGCAACAATCATCAAATGCTACAGCGCAAGTTCCTAATTGCGAATAAATAAGCCAACGATGGAGGCGTACCTGGAGTCCAGTGTTATGATTCGTAGAAGAGACAACGTTTCCGTTCCTCAGCCTCGGCAGATCACAATCCCCACGATCTCCGTGGACGGACACCTGCACATGCAAGAAACAACACGAATACAAGCATAAAATCCAGAATACGCAACTATATATCAGTCAGAAAGGATATAACTCATCATTATCATAAGTGAAAAACAGAGTGGAACCATAACTAGTAGTCATTCATTAATAAGCAATCGAAAGAGAGTACAACCAATGTTCTGACGCTGAGGTCTCCTTCGGAAGGGTCTCCAGTCGTTCACGTCTCGCAAAGCTCGCCAGGGAAGGGACAAGCCTCTCTAGAGTCTCTCGACGATAGTCTCCTTGCTTGAGTCGGCCTTAAGGGAAAAATGAGGGCTCTTGCAGCATGAAGGCTCTTGGGAATTTGGAGATTCAAAGCTTAGGCACTTCAAGACTAGCTTGCAATGGCAATGAGCAAGCTTTTATAGAAGGAGGAAGGGGAGTTGGGATCCCTATAATTGTGGGATTGGCCCTATCATCAAGGAAGCTTCCATGAGAGGTGGCAAACCACTTCCCTTCCATGGAACTCCCGGAGCCAAACCTCCCAACTCAAGATAGGTAGCTGTTTCTGAGTTTGTTGAAACAAAACTTCCGCCTTTCTTATTTAAAAAACACTCCTTAAATTGGCTGGCGCGACTGCAACTCTGGGACAGAGCGCCAGTTGGCGCGGCCTCTTTGCAGGATTTTCCTCATTGGCGCGAGTGATGAACTGGCTTCCCGCGCCAATGCAAAAAGGGATGTTTTTATGGCTTTTTGCAAGGAGATGTCTTTAGGGCAATTGAAGCTCATGTTTAGAGGAATGCAATGATGATGGTTTCAAGGCATGAAATTGCTCACAGGTCACATAATGGGCCCTCCAATGTGCGGGACGGGGCATGGTAGGGACGGTGACAAATTACTGTGTAACACACTTCCTTCCATACTGGAGCAAAAATGACCCCATTTATGGCACTTTATGGATATCATGCACCGTCCATCACATATTCTTTAAGGGAAAACTCTAGGGTTCAAGCAGTGGAAGATCACATCGAGCATCAACAAGAAGTTCTCCAACTCTTAAAGGATAGCCTAAATTTTGCACAAAATCGAATGAAACAACAGGAAAATCAACATCGCAGTGAGAGAAGTTTTGATGTAGGAGACTGGGTATTTTTATAACTACAACCATATAAACAAATGTCCCTTAAGAAAGATAAGAAGGATAATAAATTATCACCAAAGTATTATGGTCCTTACAAGGTGTTGCAAAATATTGGTACTATGGCATACAAATTGGAGCTTCCTGCTTCTTCGCGAGTGGATCCAGTTTTCGATGTTTCATGCCTAAATAAGGTTATAGGGGACAAACTTCTAGTTCAAACAATATTGTCAGAACTTGATGAAGAAGGAAAAACCATATTGGAACCTGAAGTAGTCACAGAAACAAGAACTCGACAGCTACGAAATCGATCAATTTCAGAGTATCTCATCAAATGGAAGAACTTACCCACTGAATATTCTACATGGGAGGATGAGAATTTTATACAGAAGCAGCCTGAGCTACTCAAGCATTGAGGACAACACTTTTTTTAAAGGAGAGGAGCATGTTATGTCCCTATATTACTAGTATAGTTCCTTATTGTTGTTAGTGTAACCCCCTTATTGTTATTGTTGTACCGCTGTAACTACCATATTGTTATTATTGTGCCCTTACATTACTATTGTTAGGTCAGCTAGGATTACATTGTGGCCTCATGTACTCCTATATATAGAAAGGAGGTTTTGTCAATTATATCATCCAAGAGTTGTTCATTTATGTAATGTATTGGAGGTTTCCCCCTCAAAGTGGCTTATTTCTAAGGCGTTGATCTCTCTTTCCTTCTATTTTCAGAGCTGGTTTCATAACACCTACGGTGCATCTGCATCCAACAACCACTCTGGAGGTGCCACTCCCTTCAAGGTACAGGTAAACTTTGACATTCCTGTATTTGAAAGCCAGATAGATGTAGACACCGTCGATAGATGGTTGAATTTGCTGGAAGGGTATTTTTCATTCCATGATTTCTCCGACCGAGAAAAGTTTATTTTTGCACTCCTTAAAGCCACCCCCCATGTCAAGGACTGGTGGGAAACGTACTCTGAGAAAAAGGACGAGGGGGAACCCTCTTTGTTCTCGGTCACACCCACTTGGAATTTGTTCCGAGATGACATCAAGGAACAATATTACCCCGTGGAGAGCTATGAGGACAAGTACATCCAATGGACCACACTACGGGAACAAAGGGATCAAGATGTGCCTGAACTTACGAATTTGTTCAATACCCTGTACAAAAATTTGGGTATCAAATATTCAGAGAGACATTTGGTGCTCAAGTACCGCAGTTGTCTGTACAGACACATTCAGGAGGAAATGGAGTTCCTTGACATTACATCGCTTGGCACGACATATCGCTATGCCGCCAAGATTGAGCAGAAACTTAAGGAGAAGAAGCGAGACTTTGGATCCACGAATTCGAAGCCAGGGAAAGGCGACCCCAAACGATAGAACAAGGGGCAAGGCCAAAGTGGGGCGACTCATAAAAACACCACAAATCCAAATAAGGAAATGGGGAAGTGGTGTGAATTTCATAACAGCCCCACTCACAACACAAAAGAGTGTCGGGCCAAACAATCATTGGTGGCCGAACTAAAGGCACTCAAATCAGATGCATGTTTTGATCCTCAGTCAGAACTAGATAGAGGCAATGACAAAGGGAAGTAGATCAATGTTGCGGATCCCAGTGCCATTGTTGCCACCACCAAGATCCAGATGGAGGATCTCGAGGATCCAGAGGAGGGGGAGTGCTTCTTCCATTCGCAGATGTGGGTGAAGGGTTCTCCACTGCAATTCCTTGTCGATAGCGAAAGCCAAAAGAACCTCATTTTAGCAGATGTTGTGAAGCGGCTCGGCCTACCGACCATAGCACACTCGCAGCTGTATACAATCGGGTGGCTTCACCTAGGAAGAGATATCCGCGTCTGCCAGCAGTGTCGCCTTTTGTACAATATCAAGCCATTCACAGATGAGGCACTGTGTGATGTTGCTCCTATTGATGTAGCTGATGTATTATTGGGCCAACCATACTTATGGAGGCGGCATGATGTGTATGATTCTAGGCCTCGTGCTGTTATTATTACTTTGGGAAATAACTTGTACAGGATACCAGAGGTAGTACTGCCTCCTATCATCTCTTTGACTACTGTAAAACAACGCAGTAAGATTGTTTCCCAAACCAGGAAATTTGTTTTCCTTACAACCCGCTCCAATTGAAAGAAGAATATGGTGGCCACAACCTCAAAATAGGGCTCCCCTGCATGGCTGCAGCAGATGGACAAAGTCATGGAGGAATACGAGGACATTTTCTCCTCACTCACAGAGGTTCCTCTACATTGTCAAGACAAGCACTCCATTGATCTGACCCCCAACGCACTGCCGCCTGATGTTGTCATACCTCATACGACTACACAGACAGAATCAACACATGTACTGTCTTAGGCTGATAAAGAAACCAAATTTACTAAACGCATCCAGCATGTCCGCAGGTCCATGACATCTTCGACAAATCTAATACCCAATTCAATAGAATTTGCCTCATCTCATGGAGGATCTCAATGCAATGGGGACCATTGCTTCCTAAGGAGGGAGGAATGATCTAGGTGGATATCGGTGGCCACCCACCTATTTCATTTGGACCCGCACCATCAATTCTTGCAGCTTTTCACTTTCAGCACAACTTACTATTTTTAGCAGGTTGTCAGTTCCTGAACTTTCAGAGTCGTTTGGAGGCCTTAATGAGCCTCGTGGATATTGGTGTCCACCCACCTATTCCATTTGGACACGCACCATCAGTTATTTCAGTTTTTCAGTTTCAACACAACTTACTATTTTTAGCAGTTTTTAGGGTCCTGAACTTTCAGAGCCATTTTGAGGCCCTAAACGACATTTTTTGAGAAAACCGGGAGCAACATGGTTTCATGGACCAATGTTTCTCACACCAAAAGTTATACTCCTCGAATATATCTTTCTAACGAGGTATGATGCGCATCAAACGGAGATTGTATACCAAAGTTACGTCCCCGGGAAGTTGAAACACCAATTTACCCAAACGGGGCCCATAGTTTTGGTGCTTCATCTCTTACGTTTAGGTTTTTGGATGTTTAGGGTTTTACATTATTTCTCAACAATAAATAGGCCTTGGAGCCTCATTGAAACACAGTTTAGAGGCATGTAGCCACCACATCTCTTCTCAGATATAAGCTACCAACGCCCTAGATATTTTATTTCCATGATGTCTGTAAGCATATTTATGTTATTTGATACTAATGAAATGAAGCATTATTTCCTATGCATCTCTGTGTTTATGTATATTTATGTATTTTATTGCATTCCTGCATAAATCTGGATCACAGGAGCCCTTAATAATAGTAGCAGGATGACTGGAGTCAGTTAGTGTGAGGGATGATGGAGCAACATTAGCGGAGCTAGAACGTTGAATACTGGAGCAACGCAGAGCAGAGGTAGCAACTGCATAGCAGCAGCGCAAAGGTTGATGGATTTCAATAGCGCAGAGGTAGTGCAGAGCAGTAGCAGCGCAAAGCACTAGAGGGTCGACGCAAATTAGCAGCAGAGGGTGCTTCAGTATCGAGGTGCACCTAGACTAACTTGTATGTCAATATTTTGTGTTGTTTTTTTCAGTTGCTTGCTTCTCAGCAACTGAGTTGTATTGTAGTAGTTAGCAGTGGGAGTGTTATGGGGAACATGATGCAACATTTCAGAGGGAGTTGCAGTACAGATGAGGTAGTGTCAGTGGCAGTGACGTGAGCAGCAGTACAGATAGCAGCAGCGCAGTGGATAAAGGGCAACAACCGAGCATCTGCAGCGCAGAAGACCAATGTCGTGAATTAGGGTGATGCTTCAGGTTGAAGTATTACTAGAGCACATTCCTCGCTAAGAGGGAGCATTGATTTTTGGGTAGCTTCAGATGTGCTCTAGCTCCAAAACTTTGTGGAGGAGCTAGAACACATGATATCTTCAAGACCCATAAATTATTTGGAGAAATTCCACTCGAAGCTTAAGTTATTCAAATAATATATTAATTGAAATGGAGACCCTGAGTCTAACTTAGGGAAATTAAATAATTAAAGTGAATTAATTTAAACATGTGGGTGAGAATGTTCTAAGTGACGAGGATAAAGTATTTTCTAATCTTAGTCGTTGATTAGAGATTAGATTATGACCGTTGATTCATCAACTGGAAAAGTATTAAAGGAAGGCTTGGGGTTAGTTGGAGGACACACACATAGTAGCAAAACTTGAGCTAAGTCGAAATTTTGGGGCGTGGTTTGCTGAGAATTTCGGAGTGAGCTTATAGTGAAGTGAGGGGCAGTTCGACAACGATATTTTCATCCAAGGCCAAGAATACAATAGGAGAGAGGCATATCAACATCCGAGAGGCAACACAGGCATAGGAGGGGTGACGCCAAGCCAGCATGGCTCACACAGAGCTGACGCGGGGCCATCAGGGCTCACGCAGAGGGGATGCAGAACCATAAAGGGTGACGTAATCACTCAGAGAGCTGCACTGGGGTTCCTATGGGGCAGATCGGGAAACCATCCAAAATTTTTATTTATGAGCTGGGAAGGCTCATGAAGAGGGTGACATAGCTCCTGGAGAAGGTGACGCAGTCGAGAATGTTGTAGCCATCGCTCAATAACACTTGGAGGCTACGCAGTCACCTGTGGGGTTTCTTCATCTAGTTGTTGGGTCAACCATAATATTTGTCTCCGGATAGAGGTACTTTTACCGAGGATCTTCTCTGTTGGGTGAGCCGCATTGGCACCCTAGTTTGTATTTAGAAATCTACTTAATAATAAAACCCTCAAGAGCTCTTGCACCAATTTCCCTGCATTGGGTTTTTTTGGGGACATTTTTCCAAAAATATTGTTTGTCCTTTATCTGCATGGTTGATTATTCTTCAATACTTGATCTGTATAAATTGTGTAGGTTGTAGTGTATTTACTTCAATATTTTCATTAATTATTCATAAAATAACTTGTGAAGTTAAATAAACAAGTAGGAGAAGTAAATCAAATTTACTACAGTAGGATTTTTGTTTAGAGGATCTAGAAATTGTTGCAGTAGCTTCATCAGGCCTAAAGTGCTTCCACTACTCTTTAACTTTCTCGATTGTTGTGTTCTGAAGCATGATTGGTTTCCGCTAGAATATGCACCGAGGTTTCGACTGGAATTTTCTTTCTGGATCCACTTGTAATAAAAACTATTCAATCACATGACCAACATCTTTTACATATATTTTAAGCAATGAAACATGGAAATCATCATGGAATTTTACTGTCGAAGGAAATGAAATTCTGTAGGCCTATGTTTCTTAAGGATCTTGAAAGGCTTACAATATCGAGGTGTTATTTTGGCTCACAATCCAATCCTCAAGGACCTCTTCTTGGGCTTGATCTGCAAGTACACATGCTCCCTAACCTAAAACTCCTTAAATGCATTGTGTTTGTTTGCATATATTTTTTATATATCTTGTGTTGCCTTTAGATTCTTCTTTATAACCTCCAATTCATGTTCCATTTCTACCAACATGTCTGATCCTATCAGTACCATGTTCATTGGATCACTCTAGCCGATGGGATTATTACAACTCCACCCATAAAGTGCCTCAAATAGACACATCCTCAGTGACTCATGATAACCATTGTTGTAAGCAAACTCAACCAGTGGAAGATACTCCTCCCACCTTCGTTATTGATGCAGGACATACATCCTCAACATATACTCTAGTATCTTGTTGACCCTCTTTGTCTTTCAGTCTCTTTGCGGATGATAAGTTGTACTAAAGGCCAACTCTGTACCCAAACCTGCAAACAACTCCTTCCAAAACCTAGAAGTGAACTTAGCATTTCTGTTTGACACAATCTTCTTCGGAACACCATGCAACCACACTATATCTTCAATAAAGACCTGAGATACGTCGTTGGATGAACAAGTAGTCTTCACTAGAATGAAGCGAGCTACCTTTCTCAACCTGTCAACCACAACCATGATGGAATCATGTTGCTTCGATTTCCTTGGAAAACCTGTAATGAAATCCATGAAAATGACCTCCCATTTCCACTCCAGAATCAGAATAGTTTGTAACAAACCACTTGGATGCTTACACTCTACCTTTACCTGTTGACAATCCAAACATCTAACCACAAACTCAACCACTTCCTTCCTCATATTTGACCAATAATATAACTTATTCACAATTGTTAACTTTTGATATCCTAGGTAAGCTTAATATGGCTTGACATGAAACTCCCTCAAGATAAGCTTATTGAGCACACTATCATCCAACACATAGATCCTATCCCTAAATCTCACCGAGCCATGTACCATGAGACGATATTCCATATCTTTTTCACCTGTGCCTTGATGTAACTTTTTCTTAAGCTGTTGATACCTATCATCTTGTTGTCTTGCTTGTAAGATCCAGTCCTGTAAATTTGTCCCATACGAGCTCACAAATGCAACATGCTTCACCTGCACTCTCCCACTTAGAGCATTTGCAACTCTATGCTCATTTCATTTAATATATCTGATCTCAAAGTCAAACTCTGATCCAGGGTAAAATCTTGATACCCTTAACCAAGACCTTTTAGTTCAGCTAATAATTATAATTGCATTTAATTAAGACGTTAATGAACTGAAATGAACAATTGTAGCTGTAAATAAGAGGAACATAAATGAACAAGATCAACAATCATAAGAACACGTCGTTTGATGACGGAGTTCGTCTAGGAGGGACTACATCTCCGAGCCTCGGTGTCGAGATGGTGTAGGCCGCTGCATTATGTGTTGTAAGAAGAAGATGTACATGAATGTGTTTCCCTATGACATACAAGGAAAAATTTCCCTCACGCAAGAGTGGCTTGACTCCTTTAAGAGATGTTCCACTTCGGAATTCTCATACATAAAGAAAGACTCCTATCAGTATGACCATAGCTGACGTGTAATAAATAAGAGTATCTCGCCAATCCTGGCAAACAAGGAATCTCAACAATACACATATGAAAACGAGCATCCCGCCAATGTGGCATAAAAGGGATCTCATACATGACACAAATCCATAGCTGAAAATACATCAATAACAACACAAGGCAACATCCCACGACTCATGTATCAACCGGGATTTGCAAGACATAATGCATCTCAAAGAGAAATAAATAAAGAAGTACATGGAATCCACATCATATACCTCATGCTGCAATTTGCTGAAGGCTGAGCTGCTCTACGGCTGAATCTGAAAACACCATCAATCTTGTGGCGTTGAAAAAGGTGAAAACGACTGCTCACATGCGAAAATCTGAGACCTGCATAACCTACTTCCAAAAGTGGCTGAAAAATTGAAAACTCAGATGCAGAAACTGAGCACGCCATCAAACTCGTGGCATCGAGTAGTGCAGAAACGACATAAAATTTGTCCCATTTGGACAAAGTCAAAATTTCGCCCTCCTGAAAGTTGGCCTCAATCAAGGTTCTGCCTGCCTCTTTTTGGACTCATGGTTCCACATGACTTGCAGTAAAAAATCACAAAATATCGATTTGCGTGCGTGCACTCCGCTGCTCCATGGCCTCCCGCACTTATGAAAAACTGAGTTTAAATATTAAAATGAGGGCGGACTTTCCCAAGAAGTCGTTGAGGCATGTTGGTTAAGTTTGGAATTTGTTGAAGGGAGGTCGGGGGGTCAAATCCTACATCTCCACAGAATCCGCGTGCATTTTTCATTTAGCGCATTTTGGTTTTAATAACCAACAAATATAATTTTTAAAACGCAAGTATGAATTTGAAATGGCATTTTATAGGGGGTCGAACCCGCATGGGGCGGCCCACCCAAAACCTCCACAGCATGCTTGCATATAATAGTTTGGCGGTGGTGTATATATGGGTCACCATATATTATGGTTGAGATGGGACCGCCTCATGGAGGCGGGCCAACCACTTGGTTGGCGCAAGTTCGATACCCACCGGTCCGTTGTATGTGGAATGGGTACGGGGTGGCGGGGTTGACCACCCGTCCCCCAACCTTTAATACATATTTGATACAATGCTGCGATGGGGGTGGCGAGGGTCACGGCGCCCACCCCTTTTTTTATATTTTTTTTTTGTTTTAATATAACAACTGTGCATTTTTGAAAAATCAGTTTTCGACCGTAAGAGTCATTATAACCAGGCGACAATTTCGCCTGGAATCTGGCCTAAGTTGGTCGGAATCCAGTGGCCTGGTTTGGTCCAAATTGCGTCCTCCTTAAGGCTGCCCAGTGACCAAGTCAACCTGGAACTTTGACCACTCCTACCTCCTTCATACGGACTCGGAATTGAGTGTCGTCTGCGCCGTTGGAATCAGAAAGACGAGGTCCACAATATGAAGCTAGTTCGATAACAATCCGAACACTTTGATTTTTGAGCCCTCTGTGCTGAGCCACTTGTACTTGTACCTTGCTAATCCACCTGGATCAAACTCACTAAGGGTGCCCAACCATCTAGCTTTCCTAGCATTCAGATTTAGTTGGTCAAACAAGTACCTCAACCCACTGTGGTCGCTCATCAACACAAACCTCCTACCAAGAAGATAATGCCTCAACATCTTCAAGGAGTGAATAATAGATTCCAACTCAAGATCACGAGTGAAATAGTTATGCTCGTGCTCATTCAGTTTCCTTGACTCATACCATACCACCTATCTCTCCTACACTAGGACTCCACCAATTCCTCTCTTGCAAGCATTTGTACACACCACAAACTCTTTATTTGGATATGCAATCTTGAGAACTGGAGCATTTTTCAACAACTACTTCAACTACTCGAAACTTGTTGCACATTCCTATGTCCATTCGAATTTCTTTCCCTTTCTCTCGTCCACATTTCTAGGATTTTCCCATTTCGTGATAAATTTTATCTTTTTCGAAACCATTGTTATGTCTTCCTTGGAAACAACATGTCCCAAGTAATGTACCTTTGTCTGAAAGAAGTTGAATTTAGTAATCTTGCCATATAATTGATGCTCTCTTAGCAATATCAACATTGTTTCTAAGTGTTCGACATGCTCTTCCTCATTCTTGGAATATATCAAGATATCATCAATGAGTACAATAACAAACTTGTCTAGATAGGGATGCAATACACTATTCATCGAGCACATAAAAGTAGCTGGAGCATTATTCAAACCAAAAGGAACCATAACAAACTCATAGTTCCCATACCTAGTCCGGAATGTTATCTTGTAGATGTCCTCTTCTTTGAAGCATACTTGATGGTATCGTGATCTCAAATCAATGTTCGAGAAAATTGTTGCTCCTTTCAACTGATCAAACAAGTCATCAATATTTGGCAACAGATACCCGTTCTTGATGATTATCTTTTCAACTGCGTATAGTCAATGCATAATCTAAGATTACCACCATTCTTCTTCAAGAACAACACTGGTGCACCCCAAGGCGATACACTTGGCCTAATGCATCCCTTATCAAGAATTTCCTTTAGCTGCAACTTCAATTCCACTAACTCTGGTGTGCTCATCCTATATGGTTCCTTTGATGTTGATGTTGCTCTTAGTACCAACTCAATATAAAATTCCACTTCCCTGTGGGAAGGAAACTATGAAATATTTTCTAGAAACATATCCTGAAACTACTGCAAGACTGGATACCTCTTGAAGATTTTTGCATCCTCAACATCCTTACCCTTGTCACTAGAAATATGAACTGCAAACAATAGACATCTCTTCCCGCAATTGCGCTTTGCCTACATAGTTGTGACCATCCTCGGTGATGTAGGCTTCTTCTTTCCTTGCATGACCCTCTTTTCCCCATTCTCATCCAAGCACTCAATAGCATTGTCACAACAATCTACTTTGGTCATGTGGAGGTAGAGCCAATCCATACACAAAATTGTACTACATGATCCTAATGGAAGCATATTTAGATGTGCATATGTAGGCATACCATTAAGCTCAAATGCGTAAGCTCTTACCTAGTGATGAACTCTCTTCTTATTACATTTAGCCAACTGCACCAACCAATACTCTGCATGCACTTCTTTTCTCAAACCACACTTATCCACCATGTCATGATTAACATAACTATAATTAGATCCAGGGTCAATCAAAATAGAAACAACTCGACTACAGAGCTTACCTTCCATCTCAATAATGAATTCTTGATGATCTACCTGCTTATTGTCCACAACTGCATAAATCCAAGGAATTCTATGGCCCACATCCCCAACTGTTTGTGCCTCTTGAGCACTGTATATTTGAGGCCTCCCACCCTGGTACAATGGACAATCCTTCTTGCGATGATATTTTCCATATATCCAACAATAAAATGGTCCTTTACCATCACCTCTATTCTGCTTCTCTCCAGGTTGCAACCCATGTCCCTTCTCAATTGTATTTAACTTCTTGTAAGGTGCAACATTTTCTTTCTCATCTGCATCCCGAGGTCTTCCTCGCTTCAGTGTCCATTTCCCTTTAACTTTCTCATTCCCCTTCAATTCATGCTTAGGCCCATCTTTACGCTTTGAATACTCATAACAACACTTAAGTTTCTTGATGGCTTCTTCTATTGATCTAGGATCATCAAACTCTATCCAGGCTCTATCTATCACAGGAAACCCACTGATTAACCTTTGACTCTTTGCCTTCTCATCCTTGAGGTAAGGCACATACATCAAAAAATCTAGGAACTTTCCATTATACTCATCATCTATCATGGAACCCATCTATTACTCATAAAACTTCTCAGCTTTGTCATCATACTATCTCTCAGATAGGTACTTATTCTTAAAGAGTCTCTCGAACTCATCCTAAACCAACTCTTCTTCTCGAATTCCCTTAACATTCTTCACATATATTCCCACCAAATGTCTACTTTCCCTTTAAGACTAAAGGTAGCTATTTTGGATTTCATGTTATTTAAATAGTTATGCAATTTGAAGAATTTGTTCATCCCAAGCAACCATGCCTCTCAATATTATGACTTCTTCATCTGTCCATCAAATGTAGGAGGCTTGACCTTCTTTAACTCATCATGCAAGTACTCACTCCTCCAATAAGGACGATGACAATGATGATTATGATGATGTCTCCTATATGAGGAGCTAGAATGATACCCATGCATACAAATCCTCCTATCAGTTGTATCTAATGATTTTCCACCTATGACTGTTTCCCCTCTATCTAACTTATGTCCTGACCGAGACCTGGTACCATATGCCCCATTAGTATTCTCTTCTTGTTCTTAACTAATCCTCAACTATCCATGTCTCCACAAGTCTGACAAACTCTGAAGGATCACTACATTGACCTCTGCCTGCTTTTTTCTGAGCCCTTGTAAGTATTTCTTAAGCCTCAACCAACCTGTCATTGTTTGCTTTGCAACTCCTTATGTCTACCCTCAAACTCCTCAATGTATCTGCAATACCATGAGAATATTCACCTCCTTGTTGCCCAACTAATCTATAGGGAGAGTCACATGAATTTTAGTCTACCATTTATCTCATCATCTTTGATTCTCGTCTTCTTTTATGTATACCATGTCAGCTAAACCAAAACATAAACATAATCAACATACCTTAGTGAAGATAATGGGAGGCTTATCTCATCTACAAAATATGTCCAAATTAGCACGATACATGTAAAATCACAATCATATCAATATGCCAACATCATGCATGACCATACCAACCACATACCATGACACCATGCATGACAATGCATGCTTAACAACATGCATCTAGTCGCTTGGGCCAAATGGGCTAACCATAACCATTCCACCCAATGAGAGTGCAAACTACTCTGATACCACTCTATAACACCACCTCCCATATCTACCCACTTTCACCGCCCTGCCTACATAAACATGAGCCGAGGGCTACTAAGACATCACTCAACCTCCTTGGTAACCTTAAGGACATGGAGTCGACAAACAAAGACTTAACAAACCTTCCTAAGGTGCTACATGACCCTTAAGGGATAAACCACTCTTCCAGGTGTCCAAACCTTTAACATACCTTTTCACTGATCTAGACTCCTAGACGTTGGCACAACACTGCTTAACTTTGACTGTAACCCTCCAGTCACATGCATGACGTTTACAAGGGAGCAACTATAGTCTTTTTCACCTAGTCATGTGCATACGACCACAATATTTGAGCCACTCTTTTAGGGATAGTCTCTAGACCATTGTCCAAAACTTGACACAACTTTCCAAAATGATACATGACACAAAGACAAAACCTCAAAAACAAAACTTAACAAAGGACTTGACCTAACCCAGTCTAACCATGACAATCATTCATTCAAACACATGGTAAACATGAAATCTACAGGTCATGAATACATATTTGGACATATATATCTGAATTTTATCTAAGAAACATCAAGAAGATCTAATGCCCTAACACGATAACTATAATAACATCTATTATTTCATGAATTCATTAACTCGTCATTTATAAGTAAAAACATGATAAGAGAAATAATTTTATTTTGTCATAAAACCACGTTTAAAACCAACATATAACCATATAAATAACATTGACAACACAACCATTAAAGCCACATAATAACAAGTATAATTACAAGGGGAAAGAGCTCTTATCATTCATATGCAAAATCCAACTAAGTCAGGGACTTCCACGTACGACCTGACCATAGATTCAACTGAGCCAAATATTTCTTTTACTCAATCACCCCCGTGGCATATTCCAAGAATGAATGTGGGATATCATGGGATAAACCGATTCATAAACAACCAAGGTAATCCATAGGTTAAAGCACCTCCACCCTCACATTATCGTGATTTCACCTAAACCGGTCCCAAGATCACAAAACCAAACCAAGCTTGGATGCCTCAGAATTCCTTCACCATCCATTTAGGATTTTTCTCGTCTCCACCCACCCATTGAGGGCTTCTAGGAGAAAAGCATCTCCAACCCCAACCCTTGGGATTTTCTTGAGACCACCTCACCCAGATCCAAAAACCTTCCGACAATCCAAAGCTCAACCAAGAATGAATCCCATCACACCATAACTATCCAGAAATGGCGAGGTAAGGCTGAAACCACTCTCAAACCAAGAAAATCCCATGCCAAGGACAACAAATGAACCAAATACACACATGCATATACCATGCATGCCAAAACCAGATAGGAAATCATACATGCAACTTATTACCTACAAGTATTCCTGCTGAAGCCGCTTGATCCTTGCTTTCCTTGCTTGATCCTTGCTTTCCTTTGCTTTCCTTGTCCTTCCTTTGCTTGCTTGCTTGCTTTCTCCTCTTTGAAACCAATTCCAAAACTAAACTGACAAAAGACCCCCAAATGATGCCCTGAATCCTTTTTATTATTGATGCCTCTAATTTCTTCATTTTTCCTATATTTTCCTTCAATTTCCTCCTCACATGCAACCTGTGACCTTTCACCTTCCTTTTCTCCTAATTTCCTTTATTTTCATAACTAAAATGCCAAAATATGCCTTTTTTCCTTTTCAAAGCCTTTGCCATTTCCTTTGCCAATTTCCCCTTAGCCATAATAAACAACAAGTGATGCCCACTAGTATATTTTGCCCAACATTTAGCTTGGAATACATGTCCCATGACCTTGGTCTTATTTTTGCCTTTAATAACTTTATTACATTAATTTTAACCCGGTTTTGTTACAATAATCAATCAAGGGAATCCAAAGGTTAAACCGCCTCCACCCTCAAACTATTGCGATCTCGCAAAAACTTGTCAAGATATCACAAAAGCAAAATAAGCTTGGATGCCTCAAAATTTCTTCATCATACCTTAAAGAATTTGCTTGTCTCCACCCACTTGTCGAGGTCTTCTCGGAGAAAACCATCTCCACCCCCCCAACCCTTGAAAATTTTCTTGAGACCACCTCACCTGGTTTCAAATTTTTTTGGCAATCCAAAGCTAAACCAAGATTGAATCCCATCAAACCATGGATATCCAGGAAATGGCAAGGCAAGGCTGAAACCATTGTCAAACCTGACCGAAACCCATGCTAATGACAACAAATGAACCAAATAAACAAATGCATATACCATGCATTCACACTTCAACTAGGAAATCACACATGCAACCTGTTACCTACAAAATCCTCTTGCTGAAGCTGGTCATCCAACATTCTCCTTCCTTTCCTTTTCTTTTCCTTGCTTGTCCTTTTCCTTCCTTTGCTTGCTTGCTTGCTTTCTCTTCTTGTTGCTCTCTCTCTCTGAAACTAATTCCAAAGCCAAACTGACAAAAAACTATGAACTAATCTTGAGAATCCTTTTTATCACTGAGGTCTCTATTTTCTTCATTTTTCTCCATTTTTACTCTAATTCCCCTCTCATGCAAATATGTGTCTCTTCACCTTCCTTTTCTCCTATTTTAATTTATTTTCATAAATAAATTCCAATTAATGCCTCTTTACCTTTGCCAATGCCTTTGCCAATTTTCTTAGTCATAAATAAACTAAAAGTGATGCCCACTATAGTGCGTTGTCCAACATTTAATTTGGAATACGTATCCCATGGCCTTCGTCTTATTTTTCCTTTATTAACCTTTATTACATGAACTTTTAACCTGGGTTTGCGACATAAAATAAGAAATCTACACTACAAGAGTTAATTTCTCCTTAGATTTCTCAATTCCTTAGTTATTGTGTTGTACTTATGCATGCAATAGATACAATATGTAGAAAACAGAGAATAAAAAATAATAATTTCAAACCATAATTGACACTAGATATAACCTAGGAATCCATTTTGAGAGAAAACCCAACTGAAAGGTGAGGTTGCTATGTTGTCTTTCCTTGAATGGAAAATGGATGCAAGTACAAAGAAATGAGACTTATGGCCCATGGGTTACTACAGTGCACAACCCCTCTCATTTTTCTCTCTTCCTATCCACTCCCGACTACTTCGCTCATCCATGGAAGAAAAAGCACTTGAATAGAATGGAACCACTTTTTCTCCTAGTGGCTTGATTATAACACAACCCAATAGCCTACTAATGGTTATATATGACTCCTTCAACTCCTAACCAGAGTTACAATATTGACTCTTCTAAATTTTTCTTCATCATGATCACTTGGCTAGCCCCTTTTCAATGAATAATGGGGGCAAACATCAACGAATATCTTCAGAAAGTTCACAACATCAACGATAGTTTATGATAGGAAGAACTCAAAAGTAGAAATCCATGTGGTTTATTTCTTCACCATCTAATATTTTTGTGATATTCATGGATCATGGAGGCATCTAAAGTGTTTCCTTGGATAAAGAGTCAACTTTTGTGTTTAATTCTTGAAGGATACGTGTGAAAGATATCCATTTGAGAGTAGTAGGAGCCTCTTGGATATCATGCAGGATAGGTTGCGAGAATATGTATTCTACTGCAAATTTATGGTTTACGTAGTTTATGACCATCTTTGAATCCCCCAAAACCTGTAATTTATTTACATTCTTCAAGGGAGTAATAGAGAAAAGAGTTCTCATGGCAATGGACTCTGCACGATTTTTTGATCCATGACCAAGAGCATATCTCACCTACAATGTGCACGAAGAATTAATAAATAATATTACTCCTATTCCACATTTCAAAGGATGACCTTGTGCAACTCCATCAAAAAAACCCCATGTGATGGAATAATCTAAGGGAGGGTTGAATATGAGCTATGATCTTCTTAATTTTTGGAGGAATTTTACATTCTTTGTACATTCTAGATATCAATCTCATTGTAACATCGACATGAATATCCTTTAAAAATGCAAGAGTTCCTTGACCACCAAATACTATTAATGAGAAGATAAGAAAAAGCTTCACAATGTAGTGCTAAAGACTCCTCGTGCCATAGCCATATTTTATAACATTTCGATAGACCCACATGTAACATATATAAAGCTTGAAAATCTAGCTCTACAACCACTTTGACAATTACCTGTATTATGTTAAGAGAAGTATCACATACATAAGTACGTCAACAATTATTTATTTTTTAATATAACATTATGTAACACATCAACATTTATCCCATAATAAATTGTAATATATTTCACTATCCTCAAAATAATATTTTTTTAATATAACAATATATTATATTATATTATACAATATAATAATAACATTTCCCATACTAAATTGTAAAGAAACTCATTATTTTTAATACATTATATAATAAGAAATATACTAATTTAAAAATATTTACAATTGTTTTTTTTCCAATAAAAATTTCACATTAAGTAAAACAATTTTAAAAAAAACTTATTTCTTAAGAATTTCCAAGTAAAAGTTTCACATTAAGTAAAACGGATTTTTTTAAAACTTGTATCTTAAGTATTTCCAAATAAAAGTTTCACATTAACTTATATCTTAAGTATTTCCAAATAAAAGTTTTACATTAAGTAAAACCGTTATTGTACCTGCTGCTGGCAGGATACTATGCATCAGGTCTTTCCTGATTGTGACATTAATTTAGGTTGATTAGACAGATGTTTTCAATTTTTTTTTTGTTTTTGCCATGGTTCACTATGAGATTTATTATTGTTGATTTATTTTAATTATTTTAATTTGAATTATCTGTTATCTGATTGGCCAAAAACTTTCACTTCTTATTGCAAAATGCCTAGATTTTATCACCATTATTTGTACTGCCATTACAAAAACATTTATATCTATCCTGCAGGTCTTGTACTTTATCTGGAGTCGGGCTATTGCGCTCCTTTATCTGAAGAAAGGGTTCTTTCATGTCATACGAAAAACAATACTGAATACTGTCTTGTTCACTTATTGCGATGGTTCACTAACCGCCGTATCTATAGTAGGTTCACCCATTTCTATACGCTAAGCAATTCACGCATCAAAACTGATTCGTTGAAATATCTATTTGATTTATATTATTTTTAGCTTGAGGATTTAAACATAAATTTTCGTAAACTAAGTGGGTGAAATATACCATGATAAATGTTCTTAAAGTCAACACAGAGACAAATTTCTGGTCGTCCAACATTCCCATTGTATATATATACAAAAAAAAAACAAAAAACAAAAAAATTAACAAGTACACTAATCAAGATAAACCAGAACCTTTGCGATTGACCAGAATTTTCATTTGTGTTCCCTCACGGGCCACGGAGGCTTTTCTGGAGGAGTTGCGTTGATGAGATTGAATAGAAAACTTTTAAACAACGAAGAATATAGTTAAATTGGTGATTGGTGCATCAAAGCATCCCTTCCAGATCGAGATATAGAGCCAGTTTACTGAGGCGAACCATCACCAGTAGCAGGAGTAGTTGTTTCACTAGATCCAAAGCTAACATACTAGTTGCTTGCCCAGTTCGGGAGCCAGCCAATTGGACTCAAATCCGTTTTTCCGGCATGCATATATACGGGGCACCCATAGTAGTTTGAGTTCCTGTTATTGGTCCACCTTCATCAGAGGAGCAAGTAGAGGCAAGCACGGATGACCCTGATCCCGTTTCACCGGTGGATTAAGCAGGCAATTACATTGCAAAGCAAAATTTAGTTTGAATACGACGAAGTCAGTTTTAAGTGAAGACCATTCGTCCCCACAAAGTGTCTTGTTGATGTTGGAACTTGCAATGCGATTGCAATCGCAATCGCATCTTATATTATGTTACAATCGCAAATGGTTCTAACATGGCCCGATTGTTATGTGAAGTCCAGACCCGATACCGTTTATGGACTGGATTTAATTCCTCTATCGCGTGCTCATTCTCAATCGAAATCAGAACATTCAAAATAGCCCATTTGTATTCTCAAATTTCGGATCCGATGCATATTATAAGTCGGATTTCATTTGTTCATTGCGTGTCCAAATCCGTCGTACACCAAAACTTGTTTGCGGATGCGATGAGCTATTATGAACTCGATTTAATGACTCATCGCGCGTGAAAATGGCCATGTGATGTAATTACTCCAACTGACAAGGTTCAATATTGCCTGTGGCGTTCATTACAGTCAGGATTAACGCTTACACCGAGGTTCGGGTGTGTGTTGCAGTGGAAAAAAGCATAAGCAATCTGTGTATTAGTTGATGTAATACTCTTTTCTGAATAACAATGAGCAGTTGTGATTGCTGTTGGAGTTTGCAGTACTTTTTGTAATTTCCAGATTGCACACCACCATAACCTTCATCTTAAAAACCTTGCTGCCCGAATCTATGGTGTCCTATTTCTTGAAATCCCTAGCATTAAGCAAATCAATGTCCCAATTGGAACCATAAACACACAACATATTATTAGTGTCAGAAATCTTGCCTCTTCTCAAATCCTGAAATCAACATATAATCTGAAGACGAGGAGAAGCCAATCAAACATTATTATTGAAGAAGATCTTCCTGAAGCAAGCATGAATATTCTATTCAAGAAGGAATCCATTCAAAAATCTTGATTCATCGGATGATGAGAATACGTCTCCTCAGTCTCCAACACAGGCATACATCATGGGAGATGAAGAAACTATGATAGGAGAGAGGTTATATCAATGTAATAAAAGGTTTTCTCCATTCAAACCCTCTTATGCTGATATGGTTTCCATATTGAAAGTGTATTACTCTGACCCAGCTACACAAAAGATTACTAAGTCATCCACTAAGAAAAGAAAACAAACCAAAGAAAGAGAATGGACTGTGACATAAGAAATAGTGGTCATTGAAAACACTGCTACATGGGCATATGACACCATCTCAGCCTTCATGTGTGTGTTTCTTCAATCCATGTGGAACAAAGCTATGACATTCAACTCTGATTTCTCCTATTTTGAATAAGTCCAGATATGCATATGTTGCATTATTGATTAGCATTTCCATGATTGTAAGGGCTTTTTTAAGTAGAATATGTTGGCATGGTCTCATTCTAAATCTATTCTATAGGCTTCAGAAATTCATATACGTTCATGAAAGCCACCAATTGACATTTTTGGTGAGCTCTTAATGCACAATTGAATAATCCAGCCTCTTCGGTTTCAATCCATGGCCACATATGTCTACTCAAGTTCAAAGAACCCAAGGATGTTATCATTTCTATGTTGTCATCATTATTCTTATCATAAAGAAACCACCTCTACACACCTAGACAGCCATGCTACATGATATATTCTCTTAGAAATGGAGTTTGGTTCCAAAGAATTGTGCAATCACAGACTTGATGGAGAGGCGTAAACATCTGCACAAGTTTGGAGCTCATCATGGATTTAACTTCAGTCCTAGTTACAGATGAAAGTAAACCACTCCTAAATCTTCATACAGAAGTCGTCAAACCTTGAATTTCTTGTATTTCTAAGCCATTAGGCTTCTCACATTTGATCACTTCTTCAACCCTTGAATTTATTATATTTATAAGCCATTAGGATTCTCACATTTGATCACTTCTTAAGCAACCACCATAACCTTCATCTTAAAAACCTTGCTTCCCGAATCCATGGTGTCCTATTTCTTGAAATCCCTGGAATTATGCAAATCGGTGTCCAAATTGGAACCAAAAACATAGAAAAGATTATTAGTGTCAGAAATCCTGACTCTTCTCAATTTCTATCCTTTGACGAACATAATCACATTGTCTAGTTCTACTACTGCCTCATAAACAAGCATCCTCCATGCAAAATTCTTTGGATACCTAGCTTGCGAAGGGACCAAAATTCACTTTTCCTTGAGGTTTATAGTTAAGGGTAATACCTCTGGAGATTTTGGTTTTGGAGGATGTGGGCACCTCACAATTTGCAAATATTTTTGTTTCATATCCACAGAGATGGTAGGATTTTGGAGGTTCTCACCATACAAACATTTAAAATCATATTTGTGCAATGAAAAACACCCATCACATGTTTTCAAAAGTAGCAAAACATGCTCTAGAAAAGTGACAAGATCCTGGACCATAAGAGAGTTATCATTTTTTTGTTTACTCTCTTTTTTCGTGTTGCAGAGGCTGTGCTCAATGTCATCAAGCTTAGCCAGCGTAAGTTTAACATATGATTTCCTTATATGTTCTGGCACTCAAGACAAGGAATTGCTACCCAACATCCCTCCTGGTTCCTATGGCAATATTTCAATCAAATTAGGTTGCACTATTCAAAAAAATATGTGGTGCAAAGGACTTGACTGAGGCTTGGCAAGCTAAGTGTAAGAGTCAACTTGCCACTTGAAAAAAACTTTAGCATATATAAGGCATATCCCAAAAGGTTGATAGTGTAATAACTAATAGTACTTTCACAATCATGGAAAAATAGTTTTGAATTACCACATAGATTGTGGTGTTTGTACTTTTGAACTTAGTTCTCCTCGTCTTCAGATTATATGGTGATTTCAGGATTTGAGAAGAGGCAAGATTTCTGACACTAATAATATTTTGTGTGTTTATGGTTCCAATTGGGACACTAATTTGCTTAATGCTAGGGATTTCAAGCAATAAGACACCATAGATTCGGGTAGCAAGGTTTTTAAGATGAAGGTTATGGTGGTGTGCAATCTGGAAATTAAAAAAAGTACTACAAACTCCGACAGCAATCACAACTGCTCACTGTTATTCAGAAAAGAGTATTACAACAACTAATACACAAATTGCTTATGCTTGTTATTGAAGAAGATCTTCTGAAGCAAGCACGAATATTCTATTCAAGAAGAATCCATTTGAAAATCTTGATTCATCTACGATGAGAATACGTCTCCCCGCTCTCCAACACAATGCATACATCACAGAGATGAAGAAATCTATGCTAGAGAGAGGTTGTCTCAATGTCATAAAAGGTTTTCCATTCACACCCTCCTCTCGCGATATGGTTTCCATATTGAATGTATTACTCGACTCAAATGGCTACGTAAGATTACTTTAAGTCATCCACTAAGAAAAGAAAACAAACCACAGAAAGAGAATGGATTGTGACATAAGAAATAGTGGTCATTGAAAAAACTGCTACACGGGCATATGACACCATCTCAGCCTTCATGTGGGTGTTTCTTCAATCCATGTGGAACAAAGCTATGACATTCAACTCTGATTTCTCCTATTTTGACTAAGTCTAGATATGTAGATGTTGCATTATTGATTAGCAGTTCCATGATTGTAAGGGATTTTTTAAGTGGAATATGTTGGCATGGTCTCATTCTAAATATATTCTATAGGCTTCAGAAATTCATCTACGTTCATGAAAGCCACCCATTGACATTCTTGGTGAGATCTTAATGCACAATTGAGGAATCCAGCCTCTTCGGTTTCAATCCATGGCCACATATGTCTACTCAAGTTCAAAGAACCCAAGGATGTTATCATTTCTATGTTGTCAATATTATTCTTACCATAAAGAAACCACCTATAGACACCTAGATAGCCATGCTACATGATCTATTCTCTGAGAAATGGAGCTTGGTTCCAAAGCATTGTGCAAGAACAGACCTGATGGAGAGGCGTAAGCATCTGCACAAGTTTGGAGCTCATCATGGATTTAACTTCAACCGTAGCTACAGATGGAAGTAAACCACCTCTGGATCTCCATACAGAAGCCTTCATTCCTTCAATTTCTGGTATTTCTAAGCCATTAGGCTTCTGACATCTGATCACTTCTTCAACCCTGAATTTATCGTATTTTCAAGCCATTAGGGCTTCTCACATTTGATCACTTCGAGCAACCACCAACCTTCATCTTAAAACCTTGCTTCCCTAATCCATGGCATCTCATTTCTTGAAATCCCCGGCATTATGCAACCTGTCCAAATTGGAACCAAAAACAATGTTAAAAGATTATTAGTGTCAAATCCCGCTCTTTGTCAATTTCTATCCTTTCACGAACGTAATCATGTTGTCTAGTTCTACTACCAGCTCATAAACAAGCATCCTCCATGCAAAATTCTTTGGATACCTAGCTTGCGAAGGGACCAAAATTCCATTTTCCTTGAGGTTTATAGTTAAGGGTAATCCCTCTGCAGATTCTGGTTGTGGAGTATGTGGGCACCTCACAATTTGCAAGTCTTGTTGTTTCATATCCACAGAGATGGTAGGAGTTTGGAGGTTCTCACCATACAAACATTTAAACTCACCTTTCTGCAATGAAAAACACCCATCACATGTTTTCAAAAGTAGCAAAACATGCTTTGGAAAAGTGAACATCTTGCTAGCAAAGGACTTGACTGAGGCTTGGCAAGCTAAGTGTAAGAGTCAACTTGCTACTTGAAAAAAACTTTAGCATATATAAGGCATATCCCAAAAGGTTGATAGTGAAATAACTAATAGTACTTTCACAATCATGGAAAAACAGTTTTGAATTACCACATAGATTGTGGTGTTTGTACTTCTGAACTTAGTTAATAAGGTTTTAGTATATGCGCATCTAGGCTTTGATAGGTGGAAACTAAGTTCCAAGTTTTAGGACCTGTATGTCTCATTCTGTGAGTGCAGATCTGAACTATGAAGTTTAACAATGCCATCGAAATATGATATTGTGTTCAGGCTCTAGTGTGAAGTGCAAGGCAGTGAATGCATAGATGTTGCCAATGAATGAGTGTGTTGTTGAGAACAAAGATGAGGTGTGTTGATTCTATTGCTGCCAGTAGTGCTACTAAGATCACAGATGGCTATAAAATGAGGTTTTGATTTTTCTTGGATAGCAAGGAGAAAAGATTCAACAATCTACATGAGTTTGGATGGTGGGAGGCTATATAATTTGAAAGCAGGGGAAATATGCAAGATATTTGTAAAGTTCAAAGAAACTCAGTTTCGATGAGTATACAAAATAATGCAAAAGAGTTCTACAATATGAAAACCAAAAAGTGTGCATGTTGCATGAAAAAAATGAATGTTAAGTCATAATAAAATTTGTCAATGAAGAGATATCTTGTTACTCTGTGCATTTGAGGGGTTGGAATTGGAATTTTAGCGCAAATATCATCAATTTCCATAACTGAAGGAGATCCATTTTCCTTAGCATGGTTCATTTATTGGAGAGGTATGGTTTTTATGGGCTTAGCCTCTAAGCTTTTGTTGTTCACTGAATCCTTGATTGTTAATGGTGGAATTGTGGTATATAATTCACACGGCCACAAGAGTTTGAATGATCCACCAAAAAATTATGAGGCTTCCACTGTCAGTATTGATGCCTCTAGCATGCACGTGAGGCATATGCTTCTTGTGTAGATGGCACCAACGACATCAAATGTTGACATCACCGGGAACTTAATAATTCTGGGGGCATCTTCTTTGTCATAATGATAGGCATAAAGTTACATTTCAAAACGAAGCACAATACCAAAATTGTGCATTTCAACAACACAATAAATGGAAGAATGGAAAAACCTAGAAACTCTACCTACGGAGTTATATTCCGAAGATCAATGCTAGTAAGTGAATACTTTATCTGTCTCAGAGAAGGTTGCAAAAGACAACACTAATAAATTGAAACGCACTGTCAAATTTCCGAAATTAAATAAAGTGTAAGGAACATCACATAAAAGAGAATGATCAATAAACCATGAGATATTCTACACCGAAAACTAGAGACTCAGTACACTGTCCACAGTTTGCATCAAGTATGAATATTTTAATGCCTTTTGGGGAACATTCTCACAATACATGGGCTGCAAAAGCATTATTCACCAAATAGAGGACAAGGTCAATGAGTTGCTTTTCAAAGAAGGGTTATCTATATAGCAAGGAATCTTTGTATAATAGAGC
The DNA here is from genome assembly GCA_034641835.2 of Pinus albicaulis. Classification (NCBI taxonomy): domain Eukaryota; kingdom Viridiplantae; phylum Streptophyta; class Pinopsida; order Pinales; family Pinaceae; genus Pinus; species Pinus albicaulis. The sequence goes on along the minus strand of CM076573.1, from coordinate 706,264,686 downwards.
TGTCATGATTCTCGCACTTTCTGAAATTTTCAACATGGCTACTACACTAAAAGAAACCTCTACCACTTAATTTGATGAAGTGCCTACCAGTCAAATTTGACTAATAGATATAAGGTGCAAGTCAAGGGAAGCACGCAAGCTACTTACCTTTAATATTGACGGAGACAAAGAGCTAGGTCCACGAGAAGAAAAATAAGCAATTTTAGGAGCAAGTGTTTTTCCCAATACTGTTTCTGCAGTAGCTATTCTCAAAACTGGGTATCTTCAGAATAGCTCAAGGCATCCTTAGTCAAATCTCTCTTTTGGGTTGACAGCTTTGAATGCAGGCTAATGGCTATGCTTTTATCCTTGAAAGAATGATAGCATACCTTGATGTTCGTATGTAGGAAAGAACAACATTTGTGCCTACTTCAAAGTCCACTTGAACACATGGAATAAGGGGGGAAGAAATTATTGTCTTGGTAGGACTCTGTGCGTAAACCACTCCAATCCCTTTGGCACTGTAGACACCCAGAGCTGCATCACTGCTTGGCCTTTGAGTTCTAGTTTGGAAAAATAGAACAAACTTTCCCTTTGCTAAAGTGGCATTCAGATATCTTGCCTCGCACGTCCTATAGATAAAGTCTTACTTTGAGAACTATGAACTCCTTTAGTGTCAGATAATGAAAAAAATGTAGAAACTTCAACATTAAAGTAATACATTGTAAAAATAGTACCTTGCTCTGGAGGCAGTTGCATCAGTAAAGAAAATGTCTTCTGCATACACAAGCCTATAGAACTTCATACTGTGCTTCACAACCTTGAGGTGTATCTCAAACCTGGGTTTATATGGGTATGGGCTACTATATTATATATTATGGTTTGATTGTTGTTAAACTGGACCTGTTACTCTCGCACCAGATGGTTTCCAAGTGATCTCATGTTGTCACGTGGTTTTCTTTCAAGTTGATCAATCCATGCTTGAGAATCTCACTAATACATGTAATTGTAGAAAGGCAATTACATTGCAAAGAAAAATTTAGTTTGAACATGACGGAGTCAGTTTTAAGTGAAGACCAGTCATCCCCACAAAGTGTCTTGTTAATGTTGGAGCTTGCGATGCGATCGCAATCGCAATCAATTCTTATATTATGTTACAATTGCAAATTGTTCTAACATGGCCCGATTGTTATGTGAAGTCCGAACCTGATACCTTTCATGGACTGGATTTAACTCTTTTATCACGCATCCATTCTCAATCGGAATCGGAATAGAAACAAATTTATTTACGATGGTTATGAATACAGCTTTCACAACTTTATTTTGATAGTTATCTATGAACTTAAATTTATTTATACTCCTTATCACTTTAATCAATACAACTCAATTTTAGAAACAACTTTATTTACGATGGTTATGAGTACAACTTTTACAACTTTATTTTGATAGTTATGACTAGCCAAATGTATACATGCACATAGCCCACTGTACTGTGACGTAGACATTCCTTGTACAGTATAATTAATAAAGTAAGTGGTGGGAGGGCAATGTTTATAAATACAACTGTTTATTTATGTGTCCTTGCTTAACTATTTTATTTATATTTAAGTTTTATTTGAAGCTTTATTTAATGAGATAAGTTTAGTTATTTAAAATAAGTTTTTGAATATATGAATGAATTCATTTCGTAATTTAGAGTATTTTTTTATTGTGTAAAGTTAAATTTATTATAATAATTAGATTTCTAAAGAAACTAGAAAGTATGTCAAAAAAATTATAAAATATAGGATAGTAAGATCAATTTTTTGTTGCAATCTAGTAAAACAATTTTTTATTGGATTATGTTTTTTGTTGTTTAAATGTGTTTTTGAATGCATAAATAAATTCATCACTCTAAAAAAATCTCTAAAGCACTTTCATTGTGCAAAGTTCATAGCTCAAACTTATTATTTCAACAAGTAGATTTCAGACAAATTTTACACAAAAATATGTCAAAAAACCTAATAGTTATACTAGAGTTATTTATTATGATTATAAAATTTTATATTTTTAAAATTATGACCAAACTAGACATCAAATTGATATATAAAACCCTCTTAATTGTAAAAACCCTCTACACAATGATCTATTTTTAAAATTACCACCAAATATAACATCAATTTAATATATAAAAACATCTTATTTATAAAACCAAAAATCAACTACACATAGTAATTTTACCAAAACTTACAAATATATACAAACTCTACCTCTCTTTAAATTTAAACCTATAATAATCTCTTCAAATATGACATCACACTACTTTTATTTACCTCTATACATTAACTTTTAGAAAGTTGAGATCCAATTCTATGTATGTTCTATACTTTGATTGGTCGTGGGATGTACCGTTCTTTTCCTGAATCATATCTCGAATGTTGGTCAAATCACGTTGCAATCCAAAAATTTAAAAGTTTAAACATGAAATGATAACAAAAAGGACAAATGTCTCTTAACCTTCTTGGAATTTTAAAATGAATTCTATATTTCCTCACACATAAACAACTATATTTCCTCTCCAAAAATTCTACACTATGAAAATTTAGCTCAAAAATGTAACTTTAGAGCATATCCATGTTAGCTCTAATTTTTCCTTAACCTTGAATAGGTTGAGTGATTATGAAAAAGTAAAAATTAGAATTAATCTGACCCAATATGAGTTATCTTGAAAAATAAAATGAATTATTAATAGAATAAATTAATATATTTATTTTAATAAAATTTATTTTTTCAAAATATAATTTTATCAAATTAACTATAACTATTTTAAATAATACGATGATAGTTGAAATTTAAAAAATATAAACAAAATGAAGTATAACTTTCCCTATTTGGAAACAATTTAAATAGTTGAAATTTAAAATATAAACAAAATGAAGTATAACTTTGCTTTTTTGGAAACAAAATGAAGTATAACTTTGCCTACTTAGAAAAATTTGAGTTTTTTTACTAATTCCTTAGTTTTAGTATGAAGAGCTTTATAATTATATTATGTTTGTAAACTAAATTGTTTCACTTTTATAAACTTATTAAATCATGAATTCCTACATATGGGACTAAAGGTTTCTAAACCTTTATATTTAACTCATAAATAATTTAGGATTTTCCTTATTTTTATTTTAGTTTATAAACTATATAAATTTGATTAAACTAATTTATAATTTATTTGATAAAATTATATATGATATTATAAATGTTTAGGAATTAAATTTGTACATTTTTTAAATAAAAAAATAATTTAGTATTTTTTACACTAAACAAATCTAAAGTTGAGATATAAAAAGTTAGACTAATTGTTTTCCATATAATATACAGTTTCATGATAATAATTAATCTAGTAATGTTTTATGACAAAACTAATTTAGAAACTAGCTCCAACGGTTAAGGGGTCTCAATCGGAATCAGAACATTCAAAATGGCCCATTTGTATTCTCAAATTCCGGATCCGATGCATATTATAGGCCGAATTTCATTTGTTCATCGCGCGTCCAAATCATTCATACACCAAAACTTGTTTGTGGACGCGATGAGCTATTATGAACTCGATTTAATGACTCATCGCGCATCCAAATGGCCATGTGATGTCAGCCAGATTGTAACGCGATATGTGAATGTATTTTGGTTGAATCGAGTTTCAAGTCCGGAGCTTTATCGCGCGACGAAAGTTTGAAGTTTTACAAAGGTTTTAAGTTTTATTAACGTTTTTGTTTTATGTTTTAAACATCACGCCATGGAGTTTTTATACTATGGTTGGTTTTTGTTATCGCACAACAAAAAGGTTTATAACCTTTAAATTATATGTTTTAACATTAAACATGTGCTCATTGTAAGGTGGACCCGAAAAGGCAATGCATAGGTTTTAAGTTTAGCTTTATTTAACATTTGTTTCGACTCTGCACCGTTTTGGATGTTATTTAACATCTAGCAAATGCTGAAACAATGGTACAACTATGCATCTTACCGCCATCTTACCTATTTTTAAGTAGTGACTCCATCGTATATCCAAATCAATTGATATATATTCCTATGTATATAATGCTGACTAATTTGGATTATTTAGTTATTATTCTTTTAATTCTAGAATATTTATTATTTTTTTTATTCAAATCAATTGGTGATTGGATTAAGTTAATTTTCAAAATTTTTATTATACTTTTTAAGTATTTATATACATCTTTTTCTAAATAATTTAATTGGAAATTCAAACTTCATCCTTTTCATACATAAAGTTTTATTTATACATAAAGCTTTATTTAAAGATCCCAAATTAAACAACCCTGCAACTATAGTTATTTTAATTTTAATTTTTTATTTTCCAAGATGATGATTGCAAATTAAACGACCTTGCAATTCGATCTATTGCAATTTACAATTTTTATTTCCCAAACTTGCAGTTCCATTTGTTTATTCGTTCTCTTTCACAAGTTGCATTAATCAACTCCAACCTCTCTCTCTCTCTCTCTCTCTCTCTCTCTCTCTCTATATATATATATATAAATTTTTTAAGCTTAAATTTGACTTATATACTTTTTCTATAGATCAATATTTAGTTAAATAATCACTTCAATATATTTTTAAAAATATATTATATTATTATACATTTTCATTACTATAAAATATTTTTTTTAGATTTTATTATTACATATTTATAATTTAAAGTAGACCCAAAGTTTACAAATTATATATTTAATAAATTAATCCATACATATATATATATATATATATATTTGTTTTTACTAATTTTTTAAACTTAAACTTGATTTATATATTCAAATTGTTGCTTCTTTTATAATTTATTTTGATAAATGTAACATTTTTATATATCAATGTATTTAGCTCCTTAAACTTAGTTTTTTTTTTTAATTTTTAATTTTTTATTATAAACTATATTTAATAAATTAATCCATATATATATATTAATAATGGAATACTTTTTTATGTAGATCAATACTTAGTTAAATAATTACTTCAATATATTTTTAAAAATATATTATATTATTATACATTTCCATTACTATAAAATATTTTTTTTACATTTTGTTATTACATATTTATAAGTTAAAGTAGACCCAATGTTTATAAACTATCTAATATGAGATGGATCGCCATATTATTTCTCTCTAAACTAACAACTAAAATCGCAACACTATATTTTCATATTCATATATATACTTTACGAAAAATGTAAAAGTCTTCAGATCGTAGACAATATGGCATTACAATTGTAGTTGGGTCAAATTGGATTAACAAAATATTAGTAAAAAAAGATTCTAAACCTTTCAAATGGCAACATCTAGCAAATCCTCATAGACACGCTCAAACTCAAATTGCAACAATTATTTCTAATTTAATTTAACTATACTAAACAAAGCAGCAACTTTATTAGAAAGCAAATTGTCATAAACATGTTGAAACTCAAATTGCAACATTTCTATATTTACATTAAATAAGAAGTAGTAGCTACTCTGCCATACTCATATTGATTCCAAAAATAAGCTAAACATATGTAGCAAATATAATCTACATATCAAATGCATATGCTCATGAGTCAACACAAAAGTCGTTTCACTATAATTTAATAAATTTAAACTACTACTAAATTCAAATTGCAACAATTATTTCAAATTTAGTTTAACCATAATTTATTGCAAAACAAAACTTCATAAACATGCTCAAATTCAAATTGCAACGTCTCTATAATTGCATTAAACAACATGTAATAGCCATAATAACTATCCATAGACATTTCCAACATCACATTGCAACATTACTATATTTAAACTAAGCTGCAGGTAGTCGCTACTTGTAGCCTTGTTAATTATTCAGAGACAATCCCCAAAATATGTACCAACTTAAGGTTAAAAATTACGACTCTTTTACCACATTTATGGTTCATAAAATCCTCTATCCCGATTCAAGAAGTCCCCCGGCTGGCGTTATAAAACTGTCACATTAAATAAACGAAACAGGGGACGTGAAAATTGCAAAGCACAAGGAAAGGATCCCCGTCGTGTAAATACGGAGTTATACTCTTTGGAGTAGGATTCATCAGTGTTCTTGAAAGGCAGAGAGAAAAACTCCAGAGACCCTGAAACATCTGCAAATTTATCTGCCTTTGTGCGTCCGTTAGAAAAAAACAGCCGAACAAATGCAAAATTCTCAAGAAGAATTGCCTGGCGCTGCAGCCCTAGCATCATTCTACAGGTATTTATGAACACCCAGAATTCGAAAACCCTCAGAAATATATTTTACTGAGGAAAACCTACGACTAGTAGACAAATAAATCGATGAAAGTGCATTTAAGCTGTATTCGAACTTGATATTCATGAAATTCAATGCATTCTCGTGGAAGATTACAGTGAAAAATTCAACCTAGCTTTTAAAAAACTGTCCAAGGGTTTGGGCAAATGTCCTGGAAGATGGGATTGAAATCAGTGTATCAGTGTTAGAATGTGTCGTCAATAACTTCGTTGTTAGACTTTTAAAGCTATCTGAGAAAGTCGGAAAAAGGACCATTAGAAGACGCAAGGGCAGTTAATTATACAGGAAAAACCCACAAAAATGGGCACACAGGTAATTCATTTAGTATTAAAGACTAGTATAAGCATAGTGTAATTTTCAAGTCCGGTAGATTTCTGAAACTTAGGATATTAGTTTGAGTCAGCATGGTGATTGGGAGGTTCGTGAGGCTGTGGTGTAGCAGCAAGTTGGAGTGTTTTCCATGATGATTGCCAGGTTCTAAACTGGGATGGTAAACTCCTCGTGATAATGCTGGTTCCATGCTAATGTGGAGGAGGTGCTAACAGTGTTTCGTGTGTCAATGGGGTGTTTGCAGTTAGGTGCAAGCCTTAGGTGATTATCGTAGAATAAATACCCCTCAGCTGTAGCATGGTAGCCAAAGGTCTTCTGATTGTAAGCGTGATATTGTAAGGAGTTATCTGTACCCTTTCCTGTTGAAAATGGGTTTGACTTATAGTTACCAAGTTTGGTTGTATCATGCCAAAAAAGTTGAGACTTCGGTTATAATTTGGTATGGTCGATTTATCGGGTCCAAAGCTTAGTTGGTTTGGTTAAATGGCTCTGCAAGAGGCACATGACCAAGTGGGAGGACCAGAACATTATTTTCAAGTGAGTCACCCTCCACTTACTTTTCTATTTATGTTGCATTGATGTCACTGATTCAAGTGCCCCTTCCAACTTTGAGGAGGCAAATGCAGAGCAGTTTTAGGGGGATGAAATGACTAAGGAACATAATTCCATCATGAAGAATGATGTCTAGGAGATGGTGCAAGAGTAGTCGGGAAGTTTGTGAGATTTTCTTAGAAAGAGGGAGTTGACTATGAAGAGACTTTTGCTCCAGTGACCAGGTATATTTCTACCAGAGTCTTCATGTACGTTGCATCAATTTTTGGCTGGCCTTTATATCAGATGGATGTAAAGTCTGCTTTTCTAATTGGTGTCATTGAAGTGGAAGTGTAGATGAATCAACTGAGGGGTTTTGAGGTGCATGGACGAGATTGTGATGTGTGCAGGTTGAGGAGGACCTTCTATAGGCTGAAGTGGGCACCAGATGGATGGCACCAAAGGATTATGAATATTTACTAAATTTGGGCTTCACCAAGACTGTTGTAGATACTAACTTTTATTATTTATACGGTAAATGTGATATGCTTTTCTTGGTTCTATACGTAGGTGACTTGATTCTTACAATTAGTTATGAGAATCTCATTGTTTGGTGTAAGGAGAAGCGGGCCAGTCCTATGGTGCCAAATCTTAAATTATATGCTGATTTAGACTTTGATTTGGTAGACCTTTTTGTGCATAGTAACTAATTGGTTCCATGATGTATCTTGTGAGTACCAGAGTTGACATATTCCTTACAGTGATCCTTTAAACCCGTTCCTGGTTGAACCTTGTCGCATTCATTGGATTGTTGCCAAGCGTGTGCTTAAAGGGTATAGTGCACCACAACATGAGGTATGAGGGAGATGGTGAGTTTTTGTTGGATGGTTTTGCTGATTTTGATTGGGTAAGAAGAGCACTTTCATTTTTTTGTTTCAGCGTGAGTACATGTACGATTGCTTGGTTCAGCAGGAAGTAGGAATAGTGGCACTTGATTCCTCAGAAGCAGAGTACACTGCAGCTTGAACTGCTTGTTGTGAGCCCACGTGGCTTCACAAATTGATAATAGAGTTGACCAATCAAATGTTGGAGCCTACTGTTATCTATTGTGACAATTATTAGAGTTGCATTTGGCTCTTTGAGAATCCAATGTTTCATGATCACTCCAAGCACATTGACATTTTGTACCTTTTACTTAGAAAGAGAGTCTGAAAGGGAGTTATGGTCCTTGATTATGTTTTTTCAAATTCGCAGGTGTCTGGTATTTTGACCAAGCCTCTAGCTAAGGGAAAAACTTGGCTTGGGGTGAACACTTTCTTCGCAAAGCAAAGAGAGTGTTAATTTTACTCGATTGGGAGAACTGTGCCTTTGAAGACAACAACTTCTAAAGATGGCTCATGGCATGAGGGAATTGCATCTTTAGATAAGGTGCATTGCATAGAGGAGATTCCAGATTTACACTAGGGCACAGTTTCGAAGGAGGGAGTTACATGCATGCATGCATTGACTTCTCTCCCGGTGGATGCTTTATTCTAGGCAATCTCATCCATGCAGGTTATGTGCATTATCCTTGGGAATTAGTGTTAGGTTTTTACCTATTCCAGATAAACACATCACTGGCATGTTCTAGATTCATAGTAAACTGTAGTGTTCTCTACTTCTATAAAAGAAAGGCAAGGTGTTCCACTGGGATGGTTAGACAATAGAAGTTTTGAGCTTATTGCACTGTAAATCTTTCTTTTAGTTAATAGAAAGGTACGTGATTGATTACTGTACCTTAAGTTTCTTGATCTGTTTTTAAGATTTGATGTGTTTGTAAATCTAGCATTCCTTTATCCACTATTTTGGTAAGGGTGATTAATTATAGTTTAATTCCTAGCTCAGGGTTTTGTTTTAGGAGTGCACATTCACTTATCATGTACTAAAAAACCAACATTTCACCCTTCAAAGTTTTAAATTCAAACTTCAGCACTAGGTAATCCTTACGTTTATTGTTTTATTCTTTATCATCCAGATAAACAAAATTATTGGCAGTGCTTTTATCTTTACATCTTTAGAGAAAGAACCTTTATTTTGTGAAGGGAGTTCTGAAACCTACGTGCTTTTGTAATTGCTATATACCTATGAAAGTTATAAATCTCGAGGCTTGACATCCATTGTGTGACTGTTTTTTTAATTTTTTCTGAAATTTGAATTAGAATGCATGTTTTTTTTTGTATGTATGAATATTTCATCTGTGTTATTTTTTCTATTCCCAGTTGTATTTGAATGTTTATCCTATTGTTTTAATGGTAGTTTTAGGGATTCTCTGCTATATTATTCTGAATGTTCCACTGCTACCACAAGATAACTAGTTTAGTGATTATCATTGTATCTCAAGAGTGTTAGAAGAGATATGTATTGCAGTCAGGGTTGAGATAGTTGCTCAGGGTTCCAAAAAACTTTATCATGGTTTTATTAAACAAATTGTACTAGATAAGATGGAATTGTTGAAATTTTGGATCTAGGGCAATTAATGCAAATTTGAAATTTCACACCAGAGGTTTCCTAGATCTATGATATGAAATATTAGTTTACAGCAACCGAACAATATATTACACTTCCCTTCAACTGAACACATTAAGTAGCCTAGGAGAAAAGATAGCAAATTTATACAAGTAAGTTTCAGCACTTTGGGTACACTTTCTCAAGCCATCTTATTTACAGCAGTAAATTTGCTCTCTTATATTCTAGATATATGTTAAATTACTCAACAATTTTAACCATATGTGATGTCAAAATAGGATGTACAAGTGTTGGAAATTACACAATCAAGAACACAATGCAAGCTGAAAGTTGGAAGTGCAATCACACAATTTTGAACCGCTAAAAACTTCACATATTCATAGTTTATTGCAAGTTGGCACAAATTACAATCTTCAAGCTTTCCTTGACCCTAGCTAGGGAAAACCATGAAAACCTTCGCCACCAACAAAGATCCCCAACAAGCTAGCATCAACATTGGTGAGTCCTCTTCAACTTCAACTACAAGCATGTATCAAACAAGCTCTTCACACTACTGTTGTTGTCTTCCTTAGGATTCACAAACCCTTGGCATGTTGCATCACACAAGTACATGGCAATACAACTTTAGTGTTAGTCTCCATATCTACATGTCCATTTTAGTGTTTGAGTCCTCAAACCCTAGGTCTTCAACTCTGCATCAACATTTGCACCAAGGCTTTGGTGGAACATCAAGGACACTATATTCCAGTCTTCACACTCAAACCGTAAGTCTTCCACTGCAGCTTCAACACAAGCATTAATACCTCTATATAAAATCACAAATATAATAATTGAGTCTTTTTTCGAGCAAGGAATCACACCAAGCTCAAGACTTATTAAGCTTTTCTCTCCATGTTGTTGCCCTAGCCTCACATCTTACAACAACAAGGTAACAAAATAATGCAAGGCATTAACTTTATTCTCCATGTCTCCCATGAGGTAGAAATACTAGTACTACAATAAGAGCCATAATCATCATCATCATCATCTCTAACGTCATGTTCTTTTCTAAGGTTTACATGCATAACATAAATCCTAGTATCACAAGAGGAAATTGTAGTATCACACGACAATAATCCCTCCATGGACATCCAAGAGATCTATCTCTCCACATGTCTTACCCCAGGGTTTCCTTTTGAAGCCTAATGTCATGCTCCTAGGATTTCCTCATGAACCCTAATGTCTTGCTCTCTGCATTGTACATTACTCCTCCAAGACAATACATAAGGTACAATGATGACAATGAATATAGGAGCTCTTTGCTCCCTCGTATATATATATATACAGAGAGAGAGAGAGAGAGAGAGAGAGAGAGAGAGATGTATGTATGTATGTATGTATATATAAGGTGATGGAGGCTAACATAAAATAAGGACATGTGTTCTTACAAGTAACTAACAAGGTAACCCCACATGGATTGCTCCACAATACAAGGATGTACATTTGTCAAACTAGGGTTTATTCAACACCGAAAGCGAAATTCCCTCCAAGCATGATCCTCCTTGGGCTTAATGCCCCTCCTCCAAGATGGTGCGCCCTCCATCAAGATTTTTGTCCAATTTTTTTTCTTCCATGGTTGTCCTTGTCCAAATGTCCTCAGGCAAGGCATTTCCCTCTAATTATGTGCTACATGCCTCTCATGCTTTTAATGCTACTCTCATGATTACTAATGTGGTCACAAGGCTCTAATGCTCCTGCCAAATATATGTGTCTGAGTCCATCCCCAACCTCCATGAAGTATGCTTGTTAATTTTGGGCAACTAGGTCCAAACTCCATGTTGCACTACTCATATGATGATGATTATATTTTTGTTGGATTCCTCTTTCGGAGAGGTGGAAGATTGATCTAAAGATTATCTTGTTTGGATGAGTAGAACTTATATTTTGATTTTATTTTCCACACGTGCAATTTGTCAAGGTCGGCCTGAATAGTAATGTAGGCTCACAAACCCTATAGATGTGTCACACACCCTCATTGATGTATATAAATTGGAGAAAGACGATGTCCATTTCATCAGCAACTCATCACACACATTCCTCATGATTTGATTGGTTTGTACAACCTAGAAGAGGCTTCTCTCTCTCCCACGTGTGAATCTGGATGCCGGAAATATGGATGCTGCCGGAAATGGATGCAGGAAATATGGCTGCCGGAAATGAATGCATGAAATATGGATGCCAGAAATATGGATGTCGGAAATTTGGGTGCCAAAAATATGGATGATGCCGGAAATGGATGCCAGAAATCTCGACGCCAGAAATATGGATGTCGGAAATCTGGGTGCCAAAAATATGGATGATGCCGGAAATGGATGCCAAAAATTTGGATGCCGGAAATTCTTTTGTTGACTTGCGTTGGCTGTTTTGGGAGATGTCTCATGAGGTGTGTGTGACACTGAAGGAAGGCTGATCTTGTATGTGTGTTTGATTGAACCTCCGGGAGGTTGGAAGAACTGGTTTAACCAGCCATAGTCTTTGTTGGCTAGGGCATCCTGTTGACTGTAGCAACAAACATTTCTCTCTATCTTTGCTGGACAAGAAGAATTGTAAATTCTAATTTATTATATTGGCTTGTCTTCTGTCGATCTATTATTATGTTTTATCAACATTTACTTTCAATGATTATGTGATTGCTAATTTGAATTGGGCCTATAAGAAAGATTGAAGTAAACTGCTTTAAGCATATAGAACATACCATGGTTATCTAAATTTAACATGGTTTCAGAACCGAGGTGAAGACAAAGCCCAAGATGGTGTGAAAAGAAATCACTGAAGAAGAAATCCTATCAAGGATCAATGGCCTCCACATACAAGGGTTTCAAGTCTGATGATAAGTTGACTGACAAGTCTAATTATCATGCATGGAAGATGTCCTTGGATTTGGCTTTGGAAGACCAAGATGTCATGGACTATGTGCAGGGGAAGATAAATGAGCCTCCATCAAATGCACTAGCTGCCACAAAGACGAAGTATAGAAAAGGGAAATTCAAGGCGAAGATGATCATTAGGGATTCTATTCATAAGCAATCGGTTGCTTATTTCTCCGAGATGGGTACATCTAAAGAGATGCACAATAAGTTGGTTAGCATGTTCAGGGCTAGCAATATTAATCAAGTTCTTTTCTTCAAGAACAAGTTGAAGAATATCAAGAAGGGCAAAGAAGAATCCATTCAATCTTATTTTATGAGGCTCACGGAAATCTGGAATGATCTCTTGGCTATTGGAGAAGAAGTAGCTGATTGAGAGCTCGTTCTCATTGCTCTTGGAGGACTCCCCCATGATTGGTATGTATTCAATACTGTTATTCTTAATAATAATGTGCTTCCTGATTTTGATGAATTGTTGACGAGATGCACTCAAGAGGAGACAAGAATGATGGAGAGAGACCATCCCTCAAATGGGAATGGAGGTGACCCTACTGCCTTTCCTGCTCATGTAAAGAAGAGGAAGGATCCCTCTGATCGAAGTGGAAATGATCAACCTTTCAAGAGGCCAAGGAATTCCAGGTATGATGAATCGAATGTTGTTGATAATAAGAAAAATGAATATATTCTTGTATCTGCCCTCTTTGCTGCATCTTTTCCCAACACCCTGGATCTCTGGTTGATTGATAATGGTGCTTCAAGGCACCTCACTGGTTATAAAGAACCTCTCTTTGATTTGATTGAGAAGGATACTAGTTTAGAAATTATCCTTGGAGATAATGCCACCTGACCTGTGAAAGGGACAGGGGATTGTGACCCTTCATCTATCTCAAGGTCAAGTCCTCCGCTTACAAGATGTGCTGTATGTACCTGATTTGAAGAAGAACCTTGTGTCTATTTCGGCTATGGAAGACAAAGGATTCAAGGTGGCATTCATTGATGGAAAGGTACACATATGGAAGAAGAACTTCAAAGAAGCTCTTACTATGGGTTTTAGAGTTGATACACTCTATCAGGTTGGTGGAAGTCCGTTAAGTTTCATGACATGTGACACAACTCTTCAAACCGAGTTATGGCACTGAAGGTTTGCACACCTTCATTACAAAGCCCTTCCCGAAGCAAGAAAGGTGGTGACAGGGATGCCTGAGTTCAAAGATGATCATGAAGGTGTTTGTCAGGGTTGTGCCGAAGGAAAGCATACAAGGGGACCATTCCCCTCAAGTGTCACAACTCACGAAGACATCTGATATCTTGCAATTGATACATTCTGATTTATCTGGTATGCTGCCCGTACCATCCTTGGGAGGATGTTCCTATTACATGAATTTTATAGATGACTTCTCTCACAAAACCTGGATATATTTCTTGAAGAATAAGGACGAAGCATTCAAATGGTTTTGTACCTTCAAGGCCTTGGTGAAAAATCAAATCGGGAAGAAAATCAAAATTTTGAGGACCGATAATGGGACCGAGTATGAGTCGAAATGAGTTCAATGACTTTTGCAGGGAAGCTGGCATTAAGAGGGAGACCACGACTATGTATACTCCTGAGCAAAATGGTGTTGTTGAAAGAAAGAACAGGACCATTGTGGAAGCTGCTCGTGCCATGTTATATGACCATGGTCTTCTGAAGTTTCTATGGGGAGAAGCTGCGAACACTATTGTGTACGTTCAAAATAGATGCTCGCATTTCGCTTTGGACTCCAAAACTCTCGAAGAAGTCTTCTCTGGTAAGAAGCCTGATGTCTCCCACTTTAGAGTTTTTGGAAGTCCTGTTTATTTTCATGTGCTGAAAGAAAAGAGAAGCAAGATGGATGCTTCTGGAAAGAAGGGAATGTTTGTGGGCTACAGTGAAAACTTCGATGGCATATAGAATCTATGTGCTTGGTCAAAGAGAAGTGGAGATATGCCACGATGTCACCTTCAATGAAGATGTTGCCCTCAGGAATGTCAGGGATCTTCCTAGCTCAAAGGAAGACAAAGAAGAAGAAGAAGTAGGAAAGCTGGAAAAACCGAAGGATGAACCGATGCCTGTTGTTGAAGGTCCGATGGATCCTATTTATCCACCTTCTTCAAATAAGAGGAGACCCTCATGGCTCAGGGACACTCTCGAAGATGCTGAGAGACATATTGCCCTTTAGGGTGATCCAAGTGGATATTGATGGCCACCTACCTATTCCATTTGGACCCCCACCATCGGTTCTTTCAGTTTTTCAGTTTTAGCACAACTTACTATTTTTAGTAGTTTGTTGGGTCCTGAACTTCCGGAGCCGTTTTGAGGCCCTAATGATTCAGGTTGATATTGGTGGCTACCCACCTATTCCATTTGGACCCCCACCATCGGTTATGTCAGTTTCAGCACAACTTACTATTTTTAGTAGTTTTTCGGGTCTCGAACTTCTAGAGTAGTTTTGAGGCCCTAAACGACGTTTTTTGGGAAAACCGTGAGAAACATGGAAGTTCCTTTGATGTTGCTCACGACAAAAGTTGTAGTCCTCAGATAGATCTTTCTAACGAGGTACTGAGCGCGTCAAACATAGATCGTATGCCAAAGTTATGTCCCCTGGAAGATTGATGTACCAATTTACCCAAATGGGGCCCACAATTTTGGCGCTTCATCTCCTAGGGTTAGGTTTTTGGATGTTTAGGGTTTTCCATTGTTTCTCAACAATAAATAGGCCTGCGAGCCTCATTGTAACACAATTCAGAGGCATGTAGCTGCCACATCTCCTTAGAGATAAGTTACCATCACCCTAGCTAGTTTAATTCCATTATGTCTGTAAACATATTTTAGTCATTTGATTTTAATGAAATGGAGTTTTATTTCCGCTGCATCTCCGTGTTTATGTTTATTTCTGTATATTGTTGCGTTCCTGCATAAATCCAGATTAGTGGTATCAGAGCGGTCTGCTCTTCCTCTGTTTTTCTTTGCATGTCCCCAATGAGGTCAGGGTATAAGGAGTTAGGGCTCGATCTGGTTGAACCCTTGCAAGATCAGCCTCGCAAACCACAACGACCTCCCATGGTGGAAGAAAAGAAAGATGAGGGAGTCAGAGATCCTATCAAAATATTGCTCGAGGAGGCCCTCGAGAAACAGAGGAACGCGATGATGGATTACTTTGCCCAGATTCTTCAACGACTGCCCACCGGCGGCGCATCTACATCCATCAACCACTTTGGAGGCACCTCTCCTTTCAAGGTACATGACAACTCTGACATTCTTGTATTTGAAGGCCAAATAGATGCAGACATTGTAGATAGATGGTTGAATTTGCTGGAATGGTATTTCTCGGTCCATGATTTCTCTGACCGATAAAAGATTATATTTGCAAGCCGCCTCCCATGTCAAGGATTGGTGGGAAACCTACTGTGAGCAAAAGGACGAGAGGGAACCCTCTCTGTTCTTGGCCGCACCCACTTGGAATTCATTCCAAGACGACATCAAGGGACAATATTACCCTGTGGGGAGCTATGAGGACAAGTACATCCAATGGACCACGCCGTAGCAGCAAAGGGATCAAGATGTGCACGAACTGACAAATTTGTTCCATACCCTACGCACAAAATGGGGTATTAAAGATTCAGAGAGGCATTTGGTGCTCAAGTACCGTAGCTGTTTGCACCAATGTTGCACGAAGCGGGGACGAAGCGGGGACGTTTTTTGGAAGCGGGGACGCGGAAGCGTCATTTCCAAAAAATCTAGGAAGCGAAGCGTCTCGGAAGCGTCTACTATATATATATTTTTATTTTTTTATTTTTTTGCATTTATATTAAAAAAATATCCAAAATACCAAATTAATTCTAGAAGATATGGAAGCATGCATATTTGTACATAAATCAAAATAGATATGACATCCATTGTACATTAATGATTAATTTTTGAGCATCAACCATTTAGATGCATCAACCATCTATAATCTATATTCTTCTCCTCTTGTCTAGCCTTTGCCTCTACCTTGATTATCTAGGGACATTAGTCAAAATTGCCCAATTTTGATCAAACCCTAATGCAAGCCTTAAAATATGGTAGAAAGAACTTAACATGCTTGATTGATTATTTTGACTTGATTGAAATGTAATTTTTTGCTAATGACATGAAAAATGAGTTCAACAATTAACACCACCAACACTAGGGTACATATAGGGCTCGGTGCTCTTGATTAAATGCTAATCACATGCCCTCATACATGATATAATCTAATGACATGCCACCATACCATTGATCCTGAATTCCTGAAAACTGTTAAGTCTGCTGAATTTTGAATAGGATATGAAATTCTATTTTCTCCATATGAAGTCCAATCAGGCTGGAACCACTCTCAAACATCCTGAATCATTTCATGGTAATGTTAAAAATTTAAGTAAAAGGATGAAAATGAAAAATAAATGAAAATGTCACTTTTACTTTAAGAATTTAACATTACCATGAGCGAGCATCTAAGAAACATCTAAGGAGGTAAAAGAGAGCTTATATTTTTTTCATCCTATCCCTAGCTCAGCACTAACTCACCTACTAACCCAACCAAAGACAAAAAAAAAAAAAAAAAAAAAAAAATTGTTTTTTTGACCTACATTAGTCGGATCCGTACGGCGTTGTACGGAACCGCTGGCGATCCGTACTGATCCGTACAACGATCCGTCGTACGATCCGCGGATCCGCTGTACGGAATCGCGGATCCGGGCGTACGGATCCGAAAAACCAGGAATCGCAATTTTTTTTAGGATCCGCGGTTCCAAAAATCGGATCCGCGGTTCGGGCCTTGGAGCCGGGGGGGGGGGGGGACGTTTCCTGCAACATTGGTTTGCACCGATACATTTAGGAGGAAATGGAGTTCCTCGACATTACCTTGCTTGGCACGACATATCGCTATGCCACCAAGATCGAGCATAAATTTAAACAGAAGAAGCGAGACTTTGGATCCGCGAATCTGAAGCTAGGGAAAGGCGCCCTCGAATCACAAAACAAGGAGCAAAGCCAAAGCAGGGCGACTCAGAACAACACCACAAATCCAAAGAAGGACACGGGGAAATGGTGTGAATTTCATAACAGCCCCACTCACAGCACAAATGAGTGTCGGGCCAAACATTCGCTGGTGGCTGAACTAAAGGCACCCGAAGCAGATGCATGTTCTGATCCTGAGTCAGAACCAGACAAGGGCAATGACAAAGGGAAGCAGATCATTGATGCAGATCCCAATGCCATTGTTGCCACCACCAATCTCCAGGGGGAGGATCTCGAGGATCTAGAGGAGGGGGAGCGCCTCTTCCATTCGTAGATGTGGGTGAAGGGTTCTCCACTGCAATTCCTTGTCGATAGCGAAAGCGAAAAGAACCTCATTTTAGCAGAGGTCGTGAAGCGGCTCGGCCTACGGACCATAGCACACCCGCAGCCGTGTACCATTGGGTGGCTCCACGAAGGAAGAGATCTTCGCGTCCGCCAGCAGTGCTGCCTTCCGTACAACATCAAGCCATTCACGGATGAGGTACTGTGTGATGTTGCTCCTCTTGATGTGTCTGTTGTATTATTGGGCCAACCATGCTAGTGGAAGCGACATGCTGTGTATGAGTCTAGGCCTCGTGCTGTTGTTATTACTTGGGGAAATAAATTGTATAGGATACCAAAGGTAGTACCGCCTGCTGCCATCTCTTTGACTGTTACAAAACAACGCAGTAAGCTTGTTTCCCAAAGTAGGAAGTTTATTTGCATTACAATTCCCCCATAAGGCAAGAAGAATATTGTGGCCACAACCTCGAAACGTGGCTCCCTTGCACGATAGTAGTAGATGGACAAAGTCATGGAGGAATACGAGGACATTTTCACCTCACCCACAGAGGTTCCTCTACATTGTCAGGTCAAGCACTCCATTGATCTGACCTCAGGCGCACTGCCGTCTGATCTCGCCATACCTCATGCGACCACATAGACAAATTCCACACACGTACTGTCTGAGGCTGATAAAGAAACCAAATTCACTGAACGCACCCAGCACGTCTGCGCGCAGGTCCATGACATCTTCGACAAATCCAATACCAAGTTCAGCAGAATTTGCCTCATCCCATGGAGGAACTCAACGCAATGGAGATCATTGCTTCCTAAGGGGGGAGGAATGATCCAGGTGGATATTGGTGGCCACCTACCTATTCCATTTGGACCCCCACCATCGGTTCTTTCAGTTTTTCAGTTTTAGCACAACTTACTATTTTTAGCAGTTTGTCGGGTCCTGAACTTCCAGAACTGTTTTGAGGCCCTAATGATCCAGGTGGACATTGGTGGCCACCCACCTATTCCATTTGGACCCCCACCCATCGGTTCTGTCAGTTTTTCAGTTTCAACACAACTTACTATTTTTAGCAGTTTTTTGGGTCTTGAACTTCCGGAGCCGTTTTGAGGCCCTAAACGACATTTTTTGGGAAAACCGTGAGGAACATGGAAGTTCCTTCGATGTTGCTCACGAAAAAAGTTTTAGTCCTTGGATAGATCTTTCTAACGAGGTATTGAGCGCGTCAAATGGAGATCGTATGCCAAAGTTACGCCCCCTTGGAAGATTGATGTACCAATTTACCCAAACGGGGCCCACAATTTTGGCGCTTCATCTCCTAGGGTTAGGTTTTTGGATGTTTAGGGTTTTCCATTGTTTCTCAACAATAAATCGGCCTACGAGCCTCATTGTAACACAACTCAGAGGCATGTAGCTGCCACATCTCTTCTTAGAGATAAGCTACCATCGCCCTAGCTAGTTTAATTCCATTCTGTTTGTAAACGTATTTCAGTCATTTGATTTTAATGAAATGGAATTTTATTTTCATTGCATCTCTGTGTTTATGTTTATTTCTGTATATTATTGCGTTCCTGCATAAATCCGGATCAAAGGGGGACATTCCGTGAAAGCAAGAAGCCGAATAGGTACCAAGGGTACCTAGTAGCCATGAGTACAATTGTACAATCTGAGCTTGGATCATTTGAAGAAGCCGTAAAGCATCAATTTTGGAAGGATGCTCCACACGAAGAATATGAGTCCATTATGAAGAATGATGTCTGGGAAGTGGTCTCGAGACCGGAGGACAAATCTGTTGTCACCTCGAAATGGCTCTTCAAGATCAAGCATGGAGCCGATGGAAGTGCTGAAAAGTACAAGGCAAGTTTTGTTGCCCTAGGCTTCTCTCAAAATGAAGGCATAGAATATGATGATATATTTGCAGCTGTCGCCCGCTATACCACCATCATATCTATCATTGCCCTTGCTGCAACGCAAGGATGGAGTCTCCATCAGATGGATGTGAAGACTGCCTTTCTGCATGGTTCAATGAAGGAATAGGTTTATGTGGAGCAACCTCTGGGGTTCGAAGTCCAAGATAGAGACACCTATGTATGCACGTTGAAGAAAGCCCTCTATAGGTTGAAGCAAGCCCAGGGCTTGGTATGAGAGGATAGATAGCTACTTGATGAAGCTAGGTTCCGCTCAAAGTGATGCTGATCCAAACCTTTACTTTAAGGTTGATAAAGAAAGGCCTCTCATTCTGGTTCTCTAGGTGGACGATCTCTTCCTAACAGGTGCTGACCCTCTCATTCATCATTGTAAGAGGGACTTAGCTTCCGAGTTTGAGATGAAAGACCTAGGACTGATGCATTATTTCCTAGGCTTGGAGATCTGGCAAAGGCCAAGCGAGATTTTCCTTTCTCAAGGAAAATATGTCGTGAAGCTACTAGAGAGATTTGGTATGGTGGACTGTAAGTCTGTGTTGATATCAATGGAACTCAAATTTAAGAAGTTGTGTGGAAGCGCTGTTGGGCCCGATTTGGGAAATCCCATCGAGTATCGACAACTCGTAGGGGCCCTGATGTTCTTAGTGAACTCTTATCCGGACATATGTTTTGCAGTGAACACTTCGAGTCAACATATGGTTGACTCTCATCACATTCACTGGATTGGTGCCAAGAATCTATTGAGATATATTCGGGGCACAATTGACCATGGGCTAAGATAAACTGCCGGGAGTTTGAGACTCCTTTGATATACTGATGTCGATTGGGCTGGCAGTGTAGTGGATTACAAGAGCACATCTAGATGTTGCTTCACCTTGGGTTCTGCTTCGATATCTTGGATGAGCAGGAAGCAAAAGTCGGTGGCTTTGAGCATCGCTGAGGCCGAATACATTGCAGCGAGTATGGCCTGTTGTGAAGCTGTTTGGTTGAGAAAGATCTTCAATGAGCTGTTTGGACATGTGCTAGATACCACCGTTATTCTTTGTGATAACCAGAGTGGGATTCGTCTTTCTGAGAATCTCGTGTTCCACGATCGATCCAAGCATATTGATACTAGGTACCATTTTGTCCGAGACATGGTACAACGAGGCATCGTAAGGCTCGATCACATAGGAATTGATGAGCAGGTCGCAGATATTCTCACGAAGCCTCTAGGGAAGGTCAAGTTTCTAACCTTCCTTGAGAAGCTTGGAATCGTGGAAAGGCCCTATTGTGAGGGTCCTGCTTGAGTTGGACAATGAGCTGTAGGAGCTCTAGGGGGTTGAGGGATAACTTCTTGGAACTATAAGCACACACGAGGCTAGGCTTACCGAACCTTGTTGTGCTTCTGCCCCATTGGTATGATATTGAGTTGTTTCACCTCTCTTTGATCTATGCCCTGTACGCATCCTACCCATGGAGTTTCGAACTCATGCGGAGTACCTCTCATTTGGCCAATGAGATGGGAAATGTGGATAGAGACCAATAGCAAGACCGATGGACGCAATAGAGATTGCCGTACTCTCTATGTCTAGGATGGCACATGTCTAACACCTTGATCTGGGATCAAGTCTGATGAGGTTCTTACCTCTAAACTGACTTCGGGTTAGTATGTGACTCTTTTTGAGTCTATTGAGGTTTTACCCTCTAGGTTGACTTCGAGTCAGTAGAGTGTGATGTCTTTGTGACTCACTCTCATTTGTTTTCCCTTGAGCCAGCAAAGCATGTTACAGTAGGATGACGCAGGAATGCATGATGATGGTGATGATAGTACACAATGGTACTGGTCACTGGATGGCACAGGTGGACAAATGGAGTTCTCCCTAGTTGAGAGGGAGTGTTGATTTTGGGCAACTAGGTCCAAACTCCATGTTGCACTGCTCATATGATGATGATTATATTTTTGTTGGATTCCTCTTTCGGAGAGGTGCAAGATTGATATACAAATTTCTTGTTTCGATGAGCATAACTTATATTTTGTTTTTATTTTCCACACATGTGCAATTTGTCAAGGTCGGCCTGAATTGTAATGTAGGCTCACAAGCCCTACAGATGTGTCACACACACTCAATGATGGATATAAATTGGAGAAAGATGATGTCCATTTCATCATCAAATCATCACACACATTCCTCATGATCTGATTGGTTCGTACAACCTAGAAGAGGCTTCTCGCTCTCCCACGTGTGAATCTAGATGTCGGAAATATGGATGCTGTTGGGAATGGATGTTGGAAATCTCGATGCCAAAAATCCTTTTGTTGATTTGTGTTGAATGTTTTGGGAGATGTCTCATGAGGTGTGTGTGACACTGAAGGAATGCTGATCCTCCGGGAGGTTGGAAGAGCTGGTTTGACCAGCCAAAGTTTTTGCTGGCTAGGGCATCCTGTTGACTGTTGTAACAAACATTTCTCTCTATCTTGGCTGGACAAGAAGAATTGTAGATTCTGAATTATTATATTGGCTTGTCTTCTGTCGATCTATTATTATGTTCTATCAGCATTTACTTTCAATGATTATGTGATTGCTAATCTGAATTGGGCCTATAAGAAAGATTGAAGTAAACTGCTTTAAGCATAGAACATACCATGGTTATCTAAATTTAACAATGCTTCTCAACCCAAGTGTCCTCAATTCAAATGTACAACCTCCAAGTGATGTATCACGTGGTCCCAAGCTCCAAAGGTTAAGTTCCCTCCTCCAAATGCCCAATGCTCCTCCTCCAAGGTAGGTACCTCCCCAGATTGAGCAACCAACTCCCTCATTGTGTGCAACATTGCAACCAATGGGTTAGTCAACATGTTGATGAAAGTAACAACCTCCTAGGTAAGGGTACCATGCTAACACTCTAACCAAGGTCAAGCATCGACCCAAACTGAGTCGTTCTTATGTCTAGAAAGCATTACAAAGGGATTAGGAAACATAAATGATAGTGCTCTCTTAGCTAGGTGAAAAGACCTTTGGAGTAACCCAAAAGCTAACAAGAATACAATGTTTTTCAGAAGGATTCATCTTTGATGGGATCTTCCCCTTGAATTTAATTTGATATCCTTTAGGTGGATGACTATAGTATGGAATTTGGTATTGTGTGTTTAATTTTTAGCTCTATGGCTTTGAGACACTAATTATCTGAGGATTTTACATAAGATGCTATTCAACATCTAGGATTCCATCTTCTTTTTGATTTTTTATGTTATTCGTTTTCTCATATTTAACTCTATGAATTCAACATCTAGGATTTTATCTTCTTTTTTATTTTTTTGTTATTCGTTTTTTCATATTTAGCTCTATGGATCCAACGCACTAGTTATCGAGGACTACACATGAGATGTTGTTCGACGTCTAGGATTCTATCTTCTTTTTGGTTTTGAACATATTGATTAGGATACTAATAATTAAGGTCAAAGATGATTTATGCCCTATTCTTTGATAAATCACCTTTTGTTTGCATGGAGGTGTAGCATTGGCTACTTGGATGTTAGTGCATAATTTTTTTGTTGGTTTGTAGATGTACTCCAAAAAATTGTTATTTACTCCATTACTATTTTGTTTGTTTGTAATGTGCGTAATTTTTTTTTTTTTTGGTTTATCCTTGAAAGGAATGGGTTTTGGTGATTGACTTGTTTTTGATTTTCATGTTGTTTCTCTATCAAAGGAATGGATGTACAAGCGTTCATTTATATTTTAATTTTCTTGCTATAACATGAATCTTGTTGAAAATTGTTACTTGTTTTGGCTACCAGTGGACTTCTAAGGTCAAAGTTTCTTTCATCTTAACTAGTTTGCAATGCCTTGATCATAGTTGCTTTTCATTATCGAATTGCAGGGAAGATGAAACTAAGCGGGAATTCACTGAGGATCTTAGAGGTATTTTGGAGGTCATTGCTGCAACTGGAAAGTATTGGTAAGTATTTTAATGTTTCTAGTGATCGCAATTTATAAATGCTTGTCAATGTTAGGTATTTTTTTGGAATTGTGTTAGTAACTTGGTGTAAACTATATCTACCATAAGGGATAAGAGTAGTCATATTTCTTAACTTGGTTATTTTGAGCTATGATGCAAATTGATTTACATCCCATAACCTAGTTATTTGTAAACTTGAAAAATTCACATTAAAATTTAAAAAATGCATTTTATAGAATCCAACAAATGGTAAGTGCTTATTTCAAATTATTTTGTTGTAATTAGTGGTGGAGTAGAAAAGTTGTTTGGACCTCCCATGCCAGTTTGAACGTGGGTGATAAAGAAACATGGAGTTACTGTTAAATTTGGCAACTAGGGCTAAATTCCACCTTGGGACAACTCATTTGATGGAGATGATGATTAAATTGGATTCCTCATTTTGAGAGGTCCAAGATTGATCTAAAGATCATCTCATTCGAACAAGCAGAAGTGAGATTTTGAATTTATTCTTTCACAAGTGCAAATTGTTCAGTTCGACCTCAGCTTAATGTAGGCTCAAGGAGCCCAATGGACGTGTCTCTTCACTCTCAACGAATTGTATAAATAGGAGTGACCTCTCACCTCATTTAGACATCAATCACTCACACATTCTTTTCTCTCTCTTCATCAGATTGGTTCGTACAGCTTGGGCAACCTCTCTCTCTCTCTCTCACATGTGCGGCTAGGAGGACATATTTCTGGGCTAAATCACAGAACCAAATTTCAGGCATTTTGACCAACGTTGACCGATGCTGTTTTGACCAAGTTTGACTGTGGTTTGGAGGGCATAATTTCAATTTCTCTAGGCTGCATTGACTGGCACAAAAACCGAGATTTTCTGGGCATGTTGACCTGCGTTGACTTCTGTTTAACTGCAAAAAAGTACAACAAAATTTCTCTCTCCTTCGACCAAGTTTGACCGAGCTGTTTTGGGTTGCATTTGACCTCCTTTTCAGGCCGAGTTTGACCAAGGAAGATTGAGCTGCATTGTGAAAGGCTTACAATCGTTTTGACTAGCGTTCTGGTTAGGGCTAAAGTTTGACTGCATAATTTGACAGGGTTGATTTGACTGTGTATTGGGCAAGTGAATTTGATTTATGTACTCGCTCTCTTTGCTGAACTATTGAATAATAATAAGAAGAATTGATCAAAGGGTTTTCCCCACATTGGGGTTGTTCCCTGGTATCTACCAAATTTTGTGTTCTCTTGTCTTGGCTTGTCTTCTGCATTTTGTTTTATGTTCTATTTGCATTTACTGTCGATGTGATTGCTACTGGAAACAATTGGAAATTGTCATTGGGATGCTAAAGGAACATTGAATTAAATTGTGCTAAGCATAGAACATACCATTGTTAACTAAAATTAACATGATATCAGAGGCTGGGTGAAGACAAAGCCCAAGCAAGAGAGAGAAAAACAATCACAAAGATTTGTTGGACAAGGACAAGGCTCAATGGCTTCCTCATCTTACTTCAAATATGAAATCTAAGGATAAGCTCAATGATAAGTCTGACTATCATGCATGGAAGATGCCTTTGGACTTGACTTTGGAAGAAAATGATGTCATGGACTATGTGCAAGGAAAAGTTGTGGAGCCTCCTTCAAATGCTCTAGCTGCTGCTAAAACAAAGTACAAGAAAGCTGAGGTCAAAGCTAAGAAGATCATCAGGGATTCCATTAAAAAACATTTGGTTGCCTACATTTTTGTTTTGGGCACATCTAAGGAGATGTATGACAAGCTGATTGGGATGTTCAAAGCCAACAATGCAAACCAAATCCTCTTTCTCAAGAACAAGATGAAGGACATCAAGATGGATAGAGGAGAGTTTATCCAATCCTACTTCATGAGGATTATTGAAATCAAGAATGATCTTCTAGCTATTGGAGAAGTTTTTGCTGACAGGGAGCTCACCCTTACTGTTCTTGCAGGTCTCCCACGAGCTTGGGAAGTGTTTAACACCACTATCCTTAACAATGACAAGATTCTTGGTTTCGATGAATTGTTGACTAGATGCACTCAAGAAGAGACGAGGATGATGGACAGAGACAAGCCTTCAAATGGAAATGAACCCACTGCATTCTCCACTCATGCTAAGAGGAAAAACAATGCTGGTCCAAATAGACAAAGTGAAGGAAGATAGGGATTCAAAGAAGGAAGAAAGAGAAGATGCTTCAATTGTAGCAGGTTTAGCCACTATGCTAGGGAGTGTCCTCATAAGAAGGATACACCACGGGATGATGACAATAACAACAACCGCAACAATTTCAAGGACAATGGCAATCAAAGGAATAACAGGTTCAACAACAAAGGAAAGAGGAAGGCTCTCGCTCCACGATATGGAAATGGTGGACCTCCCAAAAGGTCGAGAAACTCCAGGTATGAGGAAACTAGTGCTGTAGAAAAGTAAAAATAATTTTATCTTATTTCTGCCCTCACTACCCCTCTCCTCCGGACACTATGGATAATTGGTTGATTGACAGTGGTGCCTTAAGGCACTTCATTGGGTACAAGGAGGCCCTCTCAAATTTGATTGAAAATAATACTAATTTGGAAATCATACTTGGAGATAATGCCACCTACCCCGTGAAAGGGATAGGGACTGTCACTCTTCATTTGAATCAAGGTCAAATCCTTCATCTACAAGAAGTACTATATGTGCCTGATTTGAAAAAAAACCTGGTATCTATTTCTGGGATGGAAGACAAAGGCTTCAAGGTAGCATTCGTTGATAGGAAGGTGCGTATTTGGCAAAGGAACCCGAAAGATGCATTTACCCTTGGATTTAGGGTTGAAGGTCTCTATTAGGTTGGAAGAAGTCCTTTGGGAGCTATGACATGTGACACTT
Source organism: Pinus albicaulis (assembly GCA_034641835.2). Classification (NCBI taxonomy): domain Eukaryota; kingdom Viridiplantae; phylum Streptophyta; class Pinopsida; order Pinales; family Pinaceae; genus Pinus; species Pinus albicaulis. The sequence goes on along the minus strand of CM076573.1, from coordinate 706,238,047 downwards.
CTCTTCAACTCGAATTATGGCATCGAAGGTTTTCTCACCTTCATTATAAAGCATTACCTGATGCAAGGAAGATGGTCACAGGTATTCCTGAATTCAAGGTAGATCATGAAGGTGTTTGTCAGGGTTGTGCAGCTAGAAAACATACAAGGGGACCTTTTCCTTCAAGTGAATGTAAAACCATTGACATTCTTCAATTGGTCCATTCTGATTTATTTGGCATGTTTCCCGTAACATCTTTGGGAGGATACTTGTACTATGCTATTTTTGTGGATGACTTCTCTTGCAAAACATGGACCTATTTCTTAAAGAAGAGGGACAAAGTGTTCAAATGGTTCCGCTCTTTCAAAGCCTTGGTTGAAAATCCAACAGGAAAGATGATCAAAATATTGAGGACCGATAATGGAACTGAATATGAGTCAAATGAATTCAATGACTATTGTAGAGAAGCTGACATTAAGAGGGAGACCACTACTGCATATACTCCTAAGCAAAATGGAGTTTCCGAAAGGAAGAATCGATCAATCATAGAAGCTACCCGTGCTATGCTTCATGACCAAGGCCTACCGAAGTTCTTATGGGGAGAAGCTGCCAACACTGCCGTGTATGTTCAAAATAGATGCCCACATCAAGCATTGGACTTCAAGACACCCGAAGAAGTTTTCACTGGTAAGAAACTTGATGTTTCTCATTTTAGAATTTTTGGTTGTCCCGTATATTTTCATGTGCTGAAAGAGAAAAGAAACAAGCTAGATGCATCTGGGAAGAAAAGAACATTTGTGTGCTACAGTGAAACTTCAAAGGCATATAGAATCTATGTGCCTGGTCAAAGAGAAGTTGAAATAAGTCATGATGTCACCTTCGATGAAGATTCTGCCCTTCTGAATGTCAGAGATCTTCCTATCTCAAGGAAGGACAATGATGATGATGAAGGAAAGCATGAAATTAGGAAAGCAGGATGAACCTCCGATGGATGAACCAATGCTCGATATTGAAGCCTCGATGGATCCCATTGATCCACCTCCTGGTGAGCCCTCTACCTTAAGAAAAAGACCCTTGTGGCTCAAAGACACTCTCGAAGATGCTGAAAGACATGTTGCACCAAGGGGGACATTTCGTGAAAGTAAGAAGCCGTTGTACCAAGGGTACTTAGCTGCTATGAGTACCATTGTTCAATCTAAGCCATGTACGTTTGAAGAAGTCGTGAAGCAGCAAGTATGGAAGGATGCGATGAATGAGGAATATGAATTGATCATGAAGAATGATGTCTGGGATGTGCTTCCTAGACCCAAGGACAAGCCAGTGGTCACTTCAAAATGGCTTTACAAAATCAAACATGGAGCTGATGGAAGTGCTGAGAAGTTCAAGGCCAGGTTCGTTGCTCGAGGCTTCTCTCAAAAGGAAGGAGTGGATTATGATGAGATATTTGCACCAGTTGCCCTATACACCACTATCTGATCTATCATTGCTCTTGCTGCCTCTCAAGGATGGTGCTTACATCAAATGGATGTCAAAACTGCCTTCTTGCATGGCCCACTTAAGGAGGAAGTCTATATAGAACAACCAGAGGGGTTCAAAGTTCAAGATCTTAAGACACATGTATGCAGTTTGAAGAAATACCTCTATGGGTTGAAGCAACCATTAGGGCTTGGTATGAGAGGATTGATAGCTATCTTATAAAGTTGGGCTTTACAAGAAGCGAAGCTGACCCGAACCTATACTTCAAGGTTGAAAAGGACATGCCCCTCATTCTGGTACTTTATGTGGATGATCTCTTTCTGACAGGTGTAGACCCTCTCATTTATTAATGCAAGAGGGAGTTGGATTCCAAATTCGAGATGAAGGACCCGGGTTTGATGCACTACTTCCTAGGCTTGGAGGTCTGGCAAAAGCGAGGTGAAATTTTCTTTTCTCAAGGAAAAGACATTGTGAAGCTACTATAGAGATGCAGAATGGTGGATTGCAAGTCTGTCTACTCCGATGGAAATCAACTTCAAGAAGCTATGTGGAAGTGCTGCCGGGCTCAATTTGGCAAATCCTCCGAGTATCGACAACTTGTGGGGGCCTTGATGTTCTTGGTGAACTCCCGTTCGGACATATGCTTCGCTGTGAATACATTGAGTCAATCTATGGTTGAGCCTCATCACATACATTGGATTGCTGCCAAGAATCTCTTTAGATATCTCCGTGGCACAATCAACTCTGGTTTTAGATACACTGCTGGGAATTTGAAGCTACATGGATATACTGATGCTGACTAGGTTGGCAGTGTGGTGGATCGTAAGAGCACATCTGGATGTTGCTTCTCATTGGGATCTGCTTTGATATCTTGGATGAGCAAGAAGAAGAAATCGATTGCTTTAAGCACCGCCTAGGCCAAATACATTGCTGCTAGTATGGCTTGTTGTGAAGCTGTTTGGTTGAGGAAGCTCTTTAGTGAGCTATTTGAGCATGTGCTGGATACCCTGATCTACTGCGACAACCAAAGTGGGATTCGCCTTTTAGAGAATCTTGCATTCCACGACTGCTCCAAGCATATTGATATTAGGTACCACTTTATTTGGGATATGGTACAATGGGGAGCAATAAGGCTCCATCACATCAAGACTGATGAGCAGGTCGCAAACATTCTCACGAAGCCCTTGGGGAAGGTCAAATTCTTAACCTTCCGTGAGAGACTTGGAGTCGTGGAAAGACCCTCCTATGAGGGTCCCACATGAGTTGGACACTGAACTCTGGGAGCTCCTAGGGGCTTGGGGTACTTCTTGGAGCTATGAGCAACCATAGGGTAAGTGGTTCACCTTCCCCTAATGCTGCCCTGTGTACAGGGTGAGTGGTTCACCTTCCCCTAATGCTGTGCTGTGTACAGGGTGAGTGGTTCACCTTCCCCTGTGATACCCCATGATGGTTGACATGTGTGTAGGGTGAGTGGTTCACCTTCCCCTACGATTGACATATGCATAGGATGAGTGGTTCACCTTCTCCTATGGCATATAAGCAGGATGAGTGGTTCACCTTCTCTTGCTGATGCCCCAACATACATCCTACCCATGTAGTCCGAGACTCATGGGAAGTACCTCTCATTTGGCCAATGAGTTGGGAAACGAGGATAAGGACCATAACATTACCGATTGATGCATAGTGTACTGCTATACTCCCTATGATAGGAATCATGGTGTTCAGCAACTTGATTTGGAATCAATTGAGGTTCTACCTCTGGATTGACTTGTTAGTGGAGAGTGGCAAGGTCTTGTGACTCACTCCTGATTAATTCTTCTTCATTATTACTTCATGGATCAACATAACAGAGTAGAGATGATAGAGATGGTACATGATGACAGGATGGCATGATGATTAGTGACAATAGTTGGATTGGCAGGTGGAATTTTGCCTAGTTGAGAGGGAGTGTTAAATTTGGCAACTAGGGCCAAATTCCACCTTGGGACAACTCATTTGATGGAGATAATGATTGCATTGGATTCCTCATTTTGAGAGGTCCAAGATTGATCTAAAGATCATCTCATTCAGACAAGTAGAAGTGAGATTTCGAATTTATTCTTTCACATGTGCAAATTGTTCAGGTCGGCCTTAGCTTAATGTAGGCTCAAGGAGCCCAATGGACGTGTCTCTTCACCCTCAACGAATTGTATAAATAGGAGTGACCTCTCACCTCATTTGGACACCAATCACTCACACATTCTTCTCTCTCTCTTCATCAGATTGGTTCGTACAGCTTGGGCAGCCTCTCTCTCTCTCACACATGCGGCTAGGACAGATTTCTGGGGTAAATCACAGAACCAAATTTCAGGCATTTTGACCAGCGTTGACCAGCATTGACCGAGGCTGTTTTGACCAAGTTTGACTGCTGTTTTGAGGGCAAAATTCTGATTTCTCTAGGCCGCATTGACTAGCACGAAAATCGAGATTTTATGGGCGTGTTGACCTGCGTTGACTTCTGTTTGACCACAGAAAAGTACAGCAAAATTTCTCTCCTTTGACCAAGTTTGACCAAGCTGTTTTGGGCTGCATTTGACCTTCTGTTCAGGCTGAGTTTGACCAAGGAAGACTGGGCTGCATTGTGGAAGGTTTACTGCTGTTTTGACCAGTGTTGACTTTCTAGTTAGGTCTGAAGTTTGACTACAGTGACTACGGAATTTGACAGGGCTAATTTGGCTGTGTATTGGGCAAGTGAATTTGATTTATGTACTCTATCTCTCTTTGTTGAACTATTGAATAATAATAAGAAGAATTGATCAAAGGGTTTTCCCGACATTGAGGTTTTTCCCTGGCATCCGCCAAATCTGGTGTTCTCTTGTCTTGGCTTGTCTTCTGCATTTTGTTTTATGTTCTATCTTTATTTACTGTCAATGTGATTAAGTTAATGTGATTGCTACTGGAAATAATTGGAAATTGTCACTGGGCTGCTAAAGGAACATTGAAGTAAATTGTGCTGACATCCACCAAATCTGGTGTTCTCTTGTCTTGGCTTGTCTTCTGCATTTTGTTTTATGTTCTAACTTTATTTACTGTCAATGTGATTAAGTTAATGTGATTGCTACTGGAAATAATTGGAAATTGTCATTGGGCTGCTAAAGGAACATTGAAGTAAATTGCGCTAAGCATAGAACATACCATTGTTAACTAAAATTAACAGTTACAATTAAGCTTTGAGCTATGCTAGCGCAGAATCAAAATCAAATTACAAGTATTGGTTGAGTGTAAAAGTATTTTGCTGGGAAGATCTAAATCAACATGATACTTGGAGACTTGCTTTTGTTTTACATTTAGGTCAATACATTTATTTCATGAAATTGTATGTTTTCCAAAGGATTTTTGTTTTCAAGAGAAAAAAACATCACACTTCCATTGATCATAAAAGTAGATACATTTACTGGGAATTACATGAACTAACTACACTGATCGAAAGGAAAGATCAAAATAGGATAAAAAAGGAAAGCTCAGAATGTTTGCTATAACTGATAAAGACTGCAAATCTGAACTCTGCTTCTAGTGAGCTTTCATCACAAGAGAGGAATGATCCACAGAATAACAAAACTTTCTTCAAAAAAAGAGAGGGCTCATAAGGACCATATCCAGCAGAAAGAAAGTCACAGAAAGTAGCACCAATAGCTTTCAAAAATTGAAACACCCTGAGCTAAATAGCAGTCCTTTGGCAAATGCAGAAAAAAACATTTTGTCTGGCAAATAGGAACGACCCTTTTTAGACAACAGATCCACCTTGGTATTCTGTTATCTGAAGAGGTGACTGAAGGAAAGAAAGTGCATAGCAGATGAACAATAGAGGACGCACAAGCAATTGCCCCCGTTGAAAAAGAACATTACTGATGTGAATAGATAGTGCCCATTATATTCCAACATCAAGTAGAAATGCATAAAAATTGGCCGTTGTTGTGAGTGGCTGCCAAGCAAATGTACTATAGGTTGATGTCTTTACAATTTCATTTAATATATTAATTTTCCGTGGACAATTTTTTTTGGGAAACCCTCCAAGCTCTTCCTCAGTCTCTGTAAATGGCACCCAAGATAAATGTTGTTGATGGATAACATGTACACCTTACCTTGATGTACCCAAGGTGAATCTGACCTTGTGACTTCTTTGGGGTTAATTTTAGAACATGTTCTATGCCATTTCAGATTAGGGCACACAATACTGAAGCAGATAGAACATACTAATAGATTGGTGGAAGACAAGCCAAAACAGAGATAATGAATGGTGGCATTACGGTGATTAGCAGGATGCTTCTACCAGCAAAGTCTCCAATAGGTCATTCAGCCAAGCGTGTCACACATAACCCCAGAACAACCCAAACAAAGAACTCCACAAATACACAGCACCAAGAACGCAGCTCCATCGCCATCAAGAGAGAAGAAAATTCTCCACGCATTGTGTGTATAATGAACTGCAAGTCTCTCCATTATATAGGCATCTTTGGGGGTGTGTGACACGCTCTTTAAGACATTTAAGTCTATATTATATTCCAGGTTGACCTAGCACATAAGTAGAATAAATTCAAAGTCCATGTTCTGCTCATCCAATCGAGATGATCTTTAGATCAATCTTACACCTCTCCGAAAGAGGAATCCAATAAAAATATTGGGATCGTCATCTGAGCAACACAACCCGGAGTTTGGACCTAGTTGTCCAATTTTAACACTCCCTCTCAACTAGGGAGAACTCCATCCACTAGTGCAATCCAAACATCGTGCGTCCTCCCGTCGTAACTTGCTTTGCTGGCCTCTTTATTTCAGAACAGAAGTGGGTCAGTCACAAAGACATCATACCCGACTGACAGATTTAGCCCAGAGGTCCGAAACCTCTATAGGACTCACAAAGAGTCTCATACCAACCCGAAGTTGGTTTACCTGACTAGAAGTCAGTTGGAGGTCCGAACCTCACTAGAACTCAAGAGAGTCATATACCAACCCGAAGTTAGTTTCACTGACCCGAAGTCAGTTGGAGGTCCAAAACCTCGCTAAACTTGATCCCAGATCAAGTGGTTGGACACGCGCCATCCTAGACATAGAGAGGACGACAATCTTCGATGCATCCATCGGTCTTGCTATGGTCTCTATTCACATTTCCCACCTCATTGGCCAAATGAGAGGTACTTCCCATGAGTCAGAAACTGGTCTCTATTCACATTTCCCACCTCATTGGCCAAATGAGAGGTACTTCCCATGAGTCAGAAACTCCATGGGTAGGACGCATAGGAGCACAGATCAGAGAGAGGTAAACCATCTCAATATCATCACGGTGGGGTAGAAGCACACCAACTAGGTTCGGCAAGCCTAGCCCTGTGGTTGCTTATAGCACCAAAGCTATCCCCAAAACCCCCTTGGAGCTCCCAGAGCTCATTGTCCAACAAGACCCTCAGAATAGGGTCATTCCATGATTCCAAGATTCTCACGGAAGGTTAGGAACATGACCTTCCCCAAGGGCATTGTGAGAATATCTGGGACCTGCTCATCAGTTCCTATATGATCGAGTCTTACGACGCCTCGCTGTACCATATCCCGGATAAAGTGGTACTAGCCATAAACATGCTTGGATCAATCGTGGAACTTGGGATTCTATGACAAATGAATCCCCCTCTGGTTGTCACAAAGGATAATGGTGGCATCTAGCACATGCTCGAACAACTCACTGAAGAGCTTTCGCAACCAAGTGACTTCACAATGGGTCATACATGCTGCAATGTATTCGACCTCAGCGGTGCTCAAGGCTACCGACTTTCGTTTCCTACCCGAAGTAGATCTACTTGTGAAGTAGCATCCAGATGTGCTCTTACAATACACCACACTGCTAGCCCAATTGACATCAGTATATCAAGGAGTGTCATGCTCCCAGCAGTGTAACTCAGCCCATGGTCTATCGTGCCACAGAGATATCTTAAGAGTTTCTTGGCACCGACCCAGTGAATGTTATGATCAACCATGTGTTGACTCAAAGTGTTCACGACACAACATACGTCCGGATGGGTGTTCACTAAGAACAACAGAGCCCCTACGAGTTGACGATACTCAGTAGGATTTGCTAACATGGGCCTAGCAGCGCTGCCACTCAACTTCTTAAGGTTGAGTTCCATTGGTGTCGACACGGACTTACAGTCCACCATACTAAATCTTTCCAGAAGCTTCACAATGTATTTTCCTTGAGAAAGGAAAATCTCGCCAGGTCTCTGCTAGACCTCCGAGCCTAGGCATCAGTCCTAGGTCTTTCATCTCGAACTCAGCAGCGAGCTCCCTCTTACGCTGATGAATGAGAGGGTCAGCACCTGCCAGGAAGAGGTCGTCCACACACAACACCAGAATGAGAGGCTTCTCTCTATCAACCTTGAAGTAAAGGTTCGGATCAACATTACTACGAGTGAAGCCGAGCTTCATCAGGTAGCTATCTATCCTCTCGTACCAAGCTCTGGGTGCTTGCTTCAGCCCATAGAGGGCTTTCTTCAACTTGCAGACATGGGTGTCCCAATCTTGGATTTCGAACCCCAGAGGTTGCTCTACATACACCTCTTCCTTTATCGCACCATGCCACAAAAAACGGTCTATAGGTGCAATAGTAATCAGTGCCTTCAGGCAACACATTTTCCCATCAGATCCATGCTTGATCCTATATCGAGGTGACAACAACTTTGATCTATGGTCTAGGAACCATATCCTAAACATCACCCTCGTATCCTTGCAAACTTTGATGCTTTACAGTTTCTTCAAATGATCCAGGCTCATATTGTATTCATGGCAGCTAGATACCCCTGGTATTTATATCGCTTCTCGGATTTCTTTCGGTATTTCCCCCTTTGAAGCCATATGTCTTTGAGACATGAGGATCTTCTTTCGTTCAGCAATGATATTAGCTCAGGAGCATATACAAATGTATTCTCCCTCTTAATGGCATCTTCTCTCTCGAGAGAAGACATCTATTTTAAATGAGGGCATCCCAGACACCAACTTGGAAAAGGGGTCTTATTCTCCCACAGTGAAAGCTATCCAAACAAGGTTTGTTGATCAAGGTTCAAGGCTCCAACAACATGACTAAGGGCTGCAAAAACTTCCTAGTTCACACTTCAAGTTTATCATTATGCTGTAATGTAAGACTGATACTGTCAGAAGCTTACTGCTATTATGAGTCTCGTAAACATGGGTGTCTGTCTATAATGACAGTGACATAGAATCACAGATTTAGCTCCTCAAAATGGTGGTTACAGATCTTACATCACTGTTTTCTTCATCATTAACAGTACTGAAGATTTCAAGCTTACTACAATTCCTGATGTTCTATGGAAATCTGCTGTAGCTTCCTCAACCAGCCCTCTAAGATTTTCTTTACTGCAACCCACAGAACTAGGAATCCAATCATGATTCCTTCTCATAATTCTGCACTGCTTCTTATTTTCATATCTGCCCAACTACAGTTAATAGTTGACTGATCTTGGGCTTCAAATCTTCAGATCTCAGATTTGCAATTTGTTTCTTAAATTGCACAGATCTAGGAACCAATCATCTAGTTGTTCCAATCACAGAGTTGTCCTTTCTTTATGTTAATCCATGCAGGTCCAGCACAGTCATAAGTGCACATCAATCACTATTGTTTGTCGCCTCTGAACGTACCTCAACTTGATTTCTCCTCTTTAAGGTGACCCATATACACTTGCCCTCTTGGCTCTAGTATCAGTTGCAGCTGCATCATGGCTGCTCCCGGATGACTGGAATGTACCATTAGCGTCATCTTCTTGAGAAAAAATGGGGCCCTGGTCTTGATCTGGCAAATAGGTGTACCGATGTGTATAACACCAATATAGGAGAGGAAGAGTAGCAAAACAAACCGCAGCACAGCCCAAAACCCAAACATGTAATGGTGCTTCCAGCTTTTTATGCCCAGATAGTGACAAAACAATGATAGAAGCTATTATCTGGCTAACTGTTATGGTAAGCTCCATCGATATCCAGAGACCTAAGTTTAACGGACTTGTTCTTTGCTGTCCCCCATAGCCACTAAAGTCATCAATTCTGAGGAAAAAAAAAAAAAAAAAAAAAAAAAAAACGGGTTTCTTAGTGAGGATGATGATGGTGGCAGCCGAGACTGCACTTCTACAGTTGACAATGTCTTGTCAAGTGAACTCACTGTAATTGCAACATCGCATTCAGATGGAGGCAATGAATGATTATCTGTGACAAGGCTCTGATAATTTCCCCCTCTCTCAGATGTCATTGCTAGAGGGCTTGCAGTGATCGGTATATTTATAACATGTGCCTAATTTGATGAGATCTCCGAGTGTTCCATGAGCAAAGGGTCCCTGTCGCTCCTAGTATGGCTTTCACAATCCAACGCAATACAGCCAGCAGCCATGGAAGTCCCACAATAACCCAAAGGCCAACGCCGAAAGACTCCTCAAACACTATAAAAGGATATGTGAATTTATTTTCAATGTGGGTAAACTTCCCTAAACACCGCAGTTTCAATGCATATCCAGCAATTTCGATGGATGACAAGCCAGTGCGGATCGCCTCAAATGTGCAACAAACTGCCTCGACTTAAAGGCTTAAAACGCTGTACTTTTTTTTCTTTCACTTCTTGGCAATGAAACGGTTTACTGGACATATTCCTAGCAGAGGCCATCATCTAAACCCTTAAAACGATACGGATTGCTCATTCCACGTCCACAGTGCCCACACCATTCAGTAAAATTCTTCAAACTAAAGTATTTTACGACCAAACATTTAAAGCAAAATATCTTGCATCACAGTTTATGTGACGTCCTTTGATGTCAAAGGTGTCCGATGTGTTTCTAGAACAATCCAAAAATAAGTTCGAACGCAAATTTTGTCGGTGGGCTTTTCCACAGATCTGTTCGCTCGAATTAAGTAAACCGTCTTCAATTCGACCATGTTTCTTTCATATGCGGGTGGTCGGTGCTATAGCGTTCAATCTGCACTAGATATGGTATTTTGCCAAATCGCATTCTGCAAGCATAGGAAATCGACGTCAATCTGATTGCCCTTGACCAACAGCGTGACTTCCAAATTCCAATTCGATTAGGTGTCCTTCCACGACGATGCCGCCCCTGGTGTCTCTTTATCTTGCGCCAACGTTGCTATGGTTTCCAGAAGATTTTCCGCACATTGATGATTGGCAAATATGATAGTGGAGCGGCTCCCTCAGAGTTGTCGGTTGCTGAGCTGAGCTGGACATCCGACCTGACTAGCGGTCGGTATCATGTATTTTGCCATGGACCGACCAAATTGAGATGATACACGTGCATGCTCCTTGTGGGTTGTTGTTCTAAGCTATAATTTAATAGTAACAGTCTCGGGAGATTACCGTGCCAGACCCGAGCCTTTACTTCCTGCCAGACTTCTCTTTGTAAGAGAATCCGAAATTGCAGAGAAACACAGAATTTTGCGGCTTGGTCAGGTGCTACTCCACGATTATGGATAAATATCAGTAGTCTTCCTTAGTTCCGTGTATCCAGACAGAAACGAATGTCAGGCTGCCGTAGCCTTGAAACCCTTTTCGCTGGTTTGTTTTGGAGAGGGTAGGTCTGCGGCCTACCTTAGTTTGTCGCGGCTCCCTAATAGCCTCCGCATACCTCTGTTTGACCTTCAAACAAGGCCGCAAACATCTATAACAATCTCAGCCTTCTAGCTCCGTCTTCACCTTACAAATTGGGCTTGTCTTCACCTTGGCTCTGATTCCATGTTAATTTTAGAACATGTTCTATGCCATTTCATATTAGGGCACACAATATTGAAGTAGATAGAACTTACTAATAGAACGATGGAAGACAAGCCAAAATAGAGATAATGAATGGTGGCATTACGGCGATCAGCAGGATGCTTCTACCAGCAAAGTCTCCAATAGGTCATTCAACCAAGCGTGTCACACATAACCCCAGAGCAACCCAAACAAAGAACTCCACAAATACGCAGCACCAAGAACGTAGCTCCATCGCCATCAAGAGAGAAGAAAATTCTCCACACATTGTGTGTATAATGAACTCCAAGTCTCTCCATTATATAGGCATCTTTGGGGGTGTGTGACATGCTCTTTAAGACATTTAAGTCTATATTATTTTCTAGGCCGACCTAGCACATAATTGGAATAAATTCAAAGTCCATGTTTTGCTCATCCGATCGAGATGATCTTTAGATCAATCTTACACCTCTCCGAAAGAGGAATCCAATAAAAATATTGGGATTGTCATCTGAGCAACACAACTTGGAGTTTGGACCTAGTTGTCTGTAATATCCCCAAAGGGAAATAACCAGTAATAAACAGAAAATTGCCAGACAGATATAGAAAATATAATACTGAACCAGATCACTGAATCATAGCACATGGAATACCAGAAACTGAGCCATTTTATTAATCAGAAAGTACATAGAGAGGAGTACAATAAATCAGAGTAAGTGCACCTATCCTTGCCCTAGGCAAGTGGGGACCCTCTCAACAGAAAATGGCTGCAACAAGGACAGCGTCCTAGCTGCTCTGCAAGCTGAAGATGAACTGCGCTGGTACTGGGGCTGAAGACTGATAAATTTGCTGATCTCCAATTGCAAACCCTCCACAATGAAAAACGCTGTCTCTGCTAGTGACCGGCGCGAAGCAGAATGAAGCAACTGGGCACCAGAACTTGAACGGATAGATCGACCTACGAAAGCTAGAAAACGGTGGCTTTGTCTCTCCAAAGTCACAACTCATGAGATCGGCGTCCCTACCAAGTGTCAACGCTCCTGAACACTCGAATCGCGTGAATCCCAAGCCTCAAACAGATCTGCGTCCTTCGCGCTACGATGTTTCGTCCCCCTACTCAGTCTCGCCCCAAACCGGATTATGCTAGATCCGACAATATCTCTTTGGATCTCTGACCTCTAGGTGCGAATCCCGATGTTAACCACTGGATCACGAGCTAGATGCGCGATATTTCCTCAGATCTGCAAATCCCCAAGATGGATCTAGGGCTAAACCTCCAGATCTGCAAGATACAAGACTGGATCTGCAAGTGGCTGCTCAGATCTACCCTTTCCAAGATTGGATCTAACAATAGGCCTCCAGATCTGCAACCCTTTCCTTCAGAAATGGACAGCGTCCTCCCTTCCAGACTTGACAGCGTCCTCCTCCTCACTGGACAGCGTTCTCCCTTGTCAGAACTGGACTGCGTCCTTCCTAGGACAGCGTCCTCACCCTCCTGAATAAAAACTGCGTCCTCACTCCTGATGAGACAGCGTCCTCTCCTCACTGAACTGCGCAGCCACTAGAGGGCTTTCTCTCCCTCAAATTTGCTTCAGAAATTGCTGCTGCTCTGCTACTGGAACTGAAAGATAGAACTCAGGACAAACCTTACTAGGGCGGGCACTCGAAGTCCCCCGAAGCTAAGGGTGAAACCAGAAAAACCTTACCAGGGCAGGCACTCGAAGTCCCCCGAGGCTAAGGGTGAGATCTCCGACAGGAGACACTCGTGCACTAAGCAGTGCTGCAGACCGACTAAACAACCGGCGTGCTGAAGCAGACAAAGTCTAGCTATCAATAAGAATATCAAATCATGAATGATCAAATGAGGTGAGAGCCTCTCCTTTTATAACATCAAACTCCCTCCAAAACTTAACTCTCCCTGGATCTGCGCAGTGTACCTTGGGTTAGCCTGATGCCTTCCCCATCATATCCACGTGGACCCCCAAGGCCCCCTCTCTAAGTTACAACGTCAATCTACTAGGAAAAGGAACACTTTATTATAAAGTGAGGTGACTAAAGTGAGGTGACCCCTCTTACTTCTCACTTTATTTATTATGTCTAGCTAAAGCGGCAAAATAAAGCAAAAATGAAATATTCCAATTAGCAAGGCTAATTGGGAATATTACAGTCTCCCCAGGCAAAACGTTGCTTGTCCTCAAGCAACTGAAGTGATGGATGCTGTAAAGTCTGCTCGCTCTCCCAAGTGGCATCCTCATCCGGCAAAAATTGCTTGTTCTCAAGCAATGCTTGAACAAGCCTACTCTCTAGCTGATGCTCCCTGCCGATATTGCAAAATGTGCCTGGGTCCCACTGAAACCTCTCTGTCTCCTGCATCACCCTGACATGAAGGGATATCTCAATGCCAGGATCCCAAACTGGCCTCTCAGGGTACCGGCCAATCAATAGTCCTCCCGGATCCCATCGCCACTGTGGCCAATAATCGTACAAGCCCCATGGCTCGGACTGCTCACTGCCTCTAGCTATGACTGAAGACCCTGACCGCTGCTGCTCTGCATCTATGGCTGTGTAAGTTGTCCCATCGACTGTGCACCAGCTCATCATCTCTCTCCCATCAAGGCATGGAGTCGAAAATATAATGAGGAATATCTCCCTCCTGTGGATCCTCCATCTCCAAGCAATCATCCAGACCAAATGAGCCACCTCCCCACAAGGCAACTCCCAAAAATCTCCTTCCACCTCAAGCTCTGGTAATGAAGGTGGGCTGAAAATATGAACTTGGCAAGCATCATAGCTTACCTCATGCTGTCCTTCTCTCCACTCATGACAAGTGTAGAGTCTATGCTGATCCTGGGCTGCAAAATCATTGCCCTCCAATGGCAAAGTGAAAAGCAATCCACCATAGAAGGTTCCTCCATCAATGAAGAACAAGCTGGCCCAAAACAAACCATCCATGAAGAATATGACATGGTCATCATGGATCACCCTAATGAGATGTTTGCTGAAGGTTCTACATGAGGATACATAGTGCGAACAATCTCTCACAAGGATACAACGCAGTCTCATCCACTGCAACCTTAGAAAATCACATGGCAAGCAACGTACAAGATCCATCACATCTACTAATGGATAGTAAATGGCTGAATATGATAGCAACATAGGTCCAAACACTTGCCCATGGCTGTACAATGGATGAACATCTATCTCATGGCCCATATCAAAAGAGAACGCATACATAGTAGTGGTGGCCATGCCTCCTCCCATGCTCCCATTAGAACATGTAGTGCAGAAAATACTCAAAGGCACATTCAGCTCATGTGTCTCTCTCATAATCAAGCCTCCCATACAAATCTGACCATATGCTGGAAGTAAGATGGCACATGGATCCATACATGAGTCCTCCACAGTGTTTTGGCATGTTATGAAGAAGAATGAACCATGTGCTGCAAGAAGATAATCCTCCTCATGCTTGGAAACCCAAGTCAAGAAGAATATGCCGTAGATGTCTCTATCATCATTACCTCCTCTTTGTGCAACAAATATGTAGTGATCCTGGGACCTATGGGTTATCGATCCACCATATCTTTGCTGTGCACACTCCATCCATAATGTTCTGCTCCAAGGTGACAACGCTGTGAGCTCATGTAAGTAAACTCTTGTTAATACAAGACCCTGTTCCTTGACATGCTCCTTGTCAAAGACTCCTCTAATAATGCTGCAACAAATATGGAATACTTCCCAAGATGGAAGTGCTTCCCAATCAAAGACCATGGAGATAGTGCCATCTCCTCCTCCTGCAACATCATGCAAAGTGTGGGAGCAAATCTGCCCTTGCTCTCCCAAGCAAAGCAACAAGAAATTGTGTTGCCTCCCCATACCTCCATCATGCAACTCATGTGATGACGACACAATGAATGATATGAGTAACACATCAATACCGTGCATCCATACTCTATGCTGCTCAATGATGCAAGTATCCATCCATCTTCTCCCCATCCTCCTACTCTTAGGAAGAGTGTTTGCCAAGTGATGGCCAAACTCTTTCAAGAGTAACCAGCGCAGCCAAGCCTCCTGCTGCCTGGTGTCATAGATCTGCAAGTAGCCTCCTAGCTCCTTGCTCATCATCCCCATCCACTCAATCATTTGTGGATGCCTCCTTTTCCTCATCCCGGTACTACCATCCTCCCAAATCAAATTTCTGATTTTGCACTTCATGGAATTTTGGGATATAAACTTCTCAAGGATCAATGAGACCCTATCAAGACTCAAATAGGTGGTAGGCAAAAACCTCCCATCATGGTGTGTATGGCTCAAGGGATGTCCAACACAAGCATGAGAGACGTTATCCATTCGAAGATGTCCCCCATCTTCTATCTGCTCTTGTGAGAAAGGAAGAAAGTCATTGCACCCCATGGTGTGTCGAAGTGCATCTCTAGCGAGATCTCTCCTTGAGACCTCCCCTTCATCCATAGCCCGCTCCACCGAGCACCAACTCAAAACCTCTCGCCATCCAACCTCAATACGTGGCTGCTGTACCCTGTGCAACTCTGATCGTCTCGTACCACTATCCAAGTCAACATCTGAGACCCGACTAGATGGCTCTGCCTCTCTCTCTCCAATGGGAAGAGATGACCCAACAACTCTGCCAGTCCCATCCATGCATACCTGAAGGGGAATGATCTGATGCTGCAATGTGCTCTCGGGTTGTACCATCAGGGAATCCAGCTGCTCCCCAATGTGGACCAACTTGGCCGCCGACTTGGCACAAGTCGCTCTCATACCCTCCAGCTCCTGGTCCTGCAACGAAAGGGTCTCCCGTACTGACGCGGTCTTCTCCCTCAAAGCTCGAAGGTCCGTCCGAAGCCGATGATACCGCTGTCTGCGACCATCATCCAATATCTCTGTATCTCCTAGTGCCTCATCGATAGTGGATATATCTCCTGATACCTCACCCATCTGTCGTGTGCTGCTCCCACCCGAAGACTCGGGCATGGCTCTAGTCATCTCCTCAGTGGATGGCTCTACCGGGGTAGGCTCTACCTCCTCCACTACGATATCAACCGGCACGGTCAAGGAGGAGGTCTCCAATGATGGTGAGTCCTGTGTCACACTAGGTGTAACCTCAGGCTCCCTGCAATCCTGTGTGTCCTCTTCCTCCAAGTGTGAGGTAACCATTTTAATGGTTTCCCTCTCTGATACTCGGTCAAGCTGGAAAGAGGTATCCAACTTGTCCACTGTGCGCTGTAGGTCCCTATCACGTGAGTGCTTGTTCCCTCTCTAAAAGTTGTGAGGTCTACTATCACGCTGGAGCTGATCATAATCTCTGCTAGCTGTGCGGTGGTGGTCTCCACCATGATGATGCCGGTGTCCCTTGTGTTGATCATGGAGTCTAATGCCATAACAGATCTGGGTATATTCCTCGAAAGGGAGAGCATCCATGAATGCCTGTCCGAGAGCATGATAGTTTGCAAGAATGTCAGCCATCCGAGCCGGATCTACCTCTCGCTGTACTAAAGTTATTCCTGTGTCCTCTGGCAAGAATGTGGGCATAGTGGGACGTGTGGGTGTACATGAACCCATATGCCGAGTGGCATCATACCGAACGATCTGAAAGCCCCTAGGGAGTTCTCTCTGACTGACCTCTACGGCTGCAAATCTCTTGGTTACATCCTGCATGAATGTATCCATCTTCTCAGCCAACTTCGCAAACATGGCCTCCATTAGATTCCGTTGTTCTGCCTCTCTAAATCTCCTCTTATCCACATCACCTGCCATCAGCTCTTTCTGCTATGTGTCTACAGGCTCCTCAGAAACTGCACGGCTGCTGCAAACCCATACTGTGGCTTAACTTCAACCTCCGATTTATCCACTGAAAACTATTCAGAAAATTCCAGGAATTTGGGAAAGTGATCCTCACCCAAAACCCAGAAAAACCCAGAAAACGTTTTTCCTAATTCCAAACTTCAAAATTTGACCCTTTTTATTTTGGCCCTTTTTCCAACTGCGTTTCTGGAATTGCAACTGCTATTGCTCTGTATGATTTCTTTTCTGATGTCATAGACCACAGGCTGAGCCAGAATTATGCTCTGATACCACTGTAATATCCCCAAAGGAAAATAACCAGTAATAAACAGAAAATTGCCAGACAGATATAGAAAATACAATGCTGAACCAGATCACTGAATAATTACACATAGAATACCAGAAAACTGAGCCATTTTATTAATCTGAAGGTACATAGAGAGGAGTACAAGAAAATCAGAATGATGCACCTATCCTTGCCCTAGGCAAGTGGAGACCCTCTCAACGAAAAATGAGGACAGCGTCCTAGCTCTGCACGGGCCGAAGATGAGCGCGGCTGATGTGGCCGGAGAAGGCCCGGCCCGGCCTGGCCGGTCTCCGGCGCCGACCCTCCTGACCAAGCGAGCGTGCGCGGGCGGCGGGGCGCGGCCGGACGGGCGCGCGGGCACCCGGACAGACCGGACGGGTCGACCTGCGAAAGCTGAAAACGGCCCCGGCGGGCACACGCGCCCAAGTCTTGCTCGCCGGATGGGCGTCTGAAGGTGGATGCGCTCCCGCGAACACTCGGATGCGGCGGATGCGAGCCTCCCCGAGCCCGGTCTCGTCCTTCCCTTCACGGTCTGCGTCCCCCCCTATCGGTGCGCACAGAAGGCCTTTCGGATCTGTGCTAGATGCGACAATGTCTACTTGGAATCATCTACGACCTCTGGGGGCACAGATCGATGTTAACTATGGGATTTTATTGGATAGGCCAATATTTCCTCAGATCTGCAACTCCCCAAGATGGATCTAGGGCTAAACCTCCAGATCTGCAAGATACAAGACTGGATCTACAAGTGGCTGCTCAGATCTACCCTTTCCAAGATTGGATCTAACAATAGGCCTTCAGATCTGCAACCCTTCCCTTCAGAAATGGACAGCGTCCTCCCTTCCAGACTTGACAGCGTCCTCCCTTCCAGACTTGACAGCGTCCTCCTCCTCACTGGACAGCGTTCTCCCTTGCCAGAACTGGACTGCGTCCTTCCTAGGACAGCGTCCTCACCCTCCTGAATAAAACTGCGTCCTCTCTCTGGATGAGACAGCGTCCTCTCCTCAATGAACTGCGCAGCCACTAGAGGGCTTTCTCTCCCTCAGATTTGCTTCAGAAATTGCTGCTGCTCTGCTACTGGAACTGAAAGATAGAACTCAGGACAAACCTTACTAGGGCGGGCACTCGAAGTCCCCCGAAGCTAAGGGTGAAACCAGAAAACCTTACCCGGGCCGGCACTCGAAGTCCCCCGAGGCTAAGGGTGAGATCTCCGACCGGAGACACTCGTGCACTAAACAGTGCTGCAGACCGACTAAACAACCGGCGTGCTGAAGCAGACAGAAGTCCAACTATCAATAATAATATCAAATCATGAATGATCAAATGAGGTGAGAGCCTCTCCTTTTATAACATCAAACTCCCTCCAAAACTTAACTCTCCCTGGATCTGCGCAGTTTACCTTGGGTTAGCCTGATGCCTCCCCCATCATGTCCACGTGGACCCCCAAGGCCCCCTCTCTAAGTTACAACGTCAATCTACTAGGAAAAAGAACACTTTATTATAAAGTGAGGTGACTAAAGTGAGGTGACCCCTCTTATTTCTCACTTTATTTATTATGTCTAGCTAAAGCGGCAAAATAAAGCAAAAATGAAATATTCCAATTAGCAAGGCTAATTGGGAATATTACATTGTCCAATTTTAACACTTGGCCATTACAACTTCAACTTGGCTAGTCAAACTACTTAGGCTAACCCTTGGGACTCTTGGTCACTTGGAATCAATGTTATCAGACTCGGAATCGGCAATAAATTGGCGAGGCAAAAGAGGGAATAGTTATAATCAGATCGGGAAAAAATCGGTGAGTTCAATAAATAAAGATATACGCTTATGTTGAGTTAAAAAAAAAAAAAAACATTTTTCATTGATATTCAATAAAGCCATGTCCAAACAATGCATAATATCAATAGATGTGCAAAATGTCATGAATGAATAAGTATCCCATATATGCTATGAGTCCAAACATGCTCCAAAGTACTGAGTCCTGACTCCTAACTAGTGATTACATAGAGTGAGAAGCATTTGCTTCTAAAAGTTTACAAAATATTGCATACTAATCTGTAAAAATTTAGTAACTAAGAATCTAAGACTCTAAGAGTGAGAACGAGAACTAGAAGCGGTTCCTCCCACTCCTTCACTTTCTTGACTCTCAAGGTTCTCCAAGTCATGTAGGCTTAAAAGAGGAGCCTCCTCTAATTGGACCCAATCCGATGCATTTGTAGTTTGCAAATCTATCTCTTCAAGGTCGATTGGTGAATGATCCAAACTTGTCATTATCATGATATATTGAAACAATGAAATGTGAATTAAAGTTTAAAAGTGCAAATCAGATTATGAAACCTTCAAATTGAGGCTCTCAGCTAGTATTTGCTTGTTGCGAAATCTTAGATTGTAATGAACAAATACAAGGTCATTTAAACGCATTTGTGTTAATTGATTGCGCTTCTTAGAATGTATTTTCTCAAACATGCTCTAGTCACAACCTGAAGCACTGCATGATTGGTTTAATATTTGAATGGCGAATCTCTTCAAATCTCACATTTCACTACCAAAGTTTTGCCACCGAAGACCTAGCAAGTGGCAAGTGTTCGTGAGTAGTAAGTACTAAATACTAAATAGTAAAAACTTGAAAAGACAACAAAAAATAAAAAATAAAACATTTAACATACAAAATAAAGTTTAAACAAATTTAATGAATTGATAAAGCCTTTAAGCCTCAAAGGGTGCCTGGCAACATCTTAGTCTTTTCTTGTATAGCACTGGTATAGGAAAATAATTTAGCTGGCACCCTATAATCCTGTAGCTGGGCAAAGAATTGGCTTTGAAATTCTGGATCAGGGAAGCACCTTTCATTGCATGTCATAAGTCCTCTGCCAACCTCCCCATCCTCATTAAATTTGCTCTTATCATAGAAATACTGTGGGTTTAAGAAGTACTCAACAACATGTAAGGGGGAATGCAATTGCCTATCCCAATGTGCATCAATAATGTCCCAAAGAGGTAGATACATTGCCTTCTCATCCCCATATCTTCTTTTGATGGCCTCCTTTGCCAGATCCATTGCCTCATAAATGTAACCCATAGCGGGTTTGTCACCATCAACTATCCTGAAATTTCAAACTTTCAAATTTAATGAAATATGAAACTTTGAAAATAAAAAGAAGCTTGAAATGAAATTTTAAAAATGGAAAAGCTAAAAGACTTGAAGTACCTGAGAACTCTGACAAGGGACTCCGTCACAACAATAGTCTCTTCGGTATCTTTCTAGAAACCGTCATTAAACACAAGTACAACAATTTCAATGCCTTAAGGGCCTTGGAATGTTTAGATGTCATCCACTCAGGTCCCAAGAACATCCTCTTCAGATTTATCTTTTGCTCATCCATAGATTGCAAAGATACGAAATTTGTTGCATATCTGGTCACTGCAGTTCGAACAATTTCCTTACCTTCAGTGTATTTTCTCATGGTGTTTAGGACAATAGTGTGGTTGTACAGTGTATTATATTAATAGTATACTCAGTAAACTACTAAACAGTAAAATTTAAATACTAAATATGAAACCAGGCAGCTAACAGTGAACACTGGTGACTGAAGCTCAATTATAAATATATATTATATATAAATAGTATGTTAACATCTTCGTGTTTATACAAATATTGGGTGTCTTTTCACCTCAACAGACTTGATCTTAACTCGATTTTAGATTTACATCATGGGAGGGCTCAGTACAAACTACAAAGTTAACTGTAACAAAATTAATTAACGAAGTTAACTATTCTAGTTGATTTTGTCGCTCGACTCTTCATTGACTCAAATCAGGAACCAAAAAAGGTTACACAAAGCCCTTGCCAATGGGTACCACATATTCACTTAGGCAAACAATGGAACTGCAAATCATTTTATAAAAAAATACATCGTATCCTAAATAGACAATGCACGATAGAGACACAGTGTATATCAATTTGTACCTGAAAACATTACTGACCATTGCAACATCCAGCCAGCTATAAAGCAACGATAACATTTCCCTACGCAGTAACCATAGTGCGTCTCGTAATAAAATGGAAACCACAACGAATATAACGGTTAACCACAACGTCTCGTAATAAAACGGTAACCACAATGAACTGCGAAGGCGTATCTGTGAAATCCAAGTGGCAGACTCCAGCGAAAGCGGACTCCAACGAAATCCAAGCGACGGCATATCTGTGAAATGGTGCAGAGAGTAAATGGCGGGCGAATAAAGCACTTCTCATTAACCTAAAACCTTGCCGAGTCAATCTGGGATAATCTCCTCAGTCGTGGAAGTCGCGTCTAATCGCCACGTTACGAGTCAAACTCGCGTTGACCACAAGTCAAACTTGGTCAATGCGAGTTTGACTCGCGCAAAGCCAACTCTGCTCGTTTAGTGGCCGAGCTGACTTTGGGTCGCGATTAATCGCCAGACTCGCCGATTCCTATTTCACTAGATGCTTATATGATTGAAAAGTCAGTTGATAGCTATGAACTGCATAGCTAATCTATCACCAATGATTTCAGTTATTCCTTACAAATATACATAGTACAATGAAGTACATAATGTACCATCTCTCCTTTGGCCTAATTGCAGTTTTTCTCCTTGAATATCTTTAGTCATCAATTATCATTCTTCTCTTTTATCTAACAACCCTCGTCAGTATTCCAAACCAATTAATAAGCCGTTACAAATAGAACTTTTATCATCTTAGTTTTCTAAAGCAACATTGGCAGAAGACCTTAGATCCTTCTTGGCTAGCCAATGGTGATCTTGCATCGGTTATGAGTTGAGATGAACTACCATCTGTAAAAATTTAGAGATTTGTAGCCCATCAAAGTTTCAGTTGTTTTGCATGTAGTTTAATGCCCACAGCCCCAAACAAGTTATGCTGATATAAAAACTATTTGCAAATTATTTTGAAACACTTCAGGCTACTTCTACACTTTTCGTTTTTTCAGCTGATAGAAAACAAAATAGACAAGCACACACAGATTTTTGACACACTTATTTTTGGTCTAACAGTGACCCTGGAAAAACCCCACAATGGAGAAAACCAGTACTAAGGAGAATTTTATTATGCTTTTCTCAGGCAAAATTTACACAGCAATCAAACTCAGGTATACTTATCTCTCATTTAGAACTCAGCCCAAATCCTTGAACCATGTACCACAGTTTGGAAATAAATGGCACACTCCAGCAATCTCAGGCACTAGGAAAGCGTACCATTGTCAGAAAACTCTAGCTCATATTTTCATGTTCTCTGCCTTGAACATCTTCCAAAAAACTTAGGCCTCCAACCAGCATTAAATGTCCTTGAAAATCGAGTTTCTGCTGATAGACTTTCTCCTTGATATACGTGTCAGACAGCCCAAAAGTTTCTCCCAAAAATTCGGGCTGTTCTTCTGACAGTCTCCCACAAGAAGTACGCCGAGATTTTCCTTGGTTTCAACGCTAGAGATGACTGCTGTAGGCCTCACAACCAGCGTGCCTCTTCCATGTGATAACTTGACCTGACGGCTATCTTTCTGCCTTGAGATTCGAGCCTGTTTGCTTTTCTCTTGACTGCTGTAACTCGATTTCACCTTCATCACTTGGTTATCACAGCCTTGGTCTCCTTCACTTGCTCCTCTTCTCGTCCACAAATGCACATGTAGAATGAGAGAGCTTCCCACCTTTTTTTCCCTTTTTAGCTCTCATTAGATAGTTGAACCCTAACCCTTTTGATCAAGGGATGAGATTAGATCTCAGCCCTCTAAATCAATGGTGGAGATCATTCCCTCACTTGACCCCCTTTTCATGTGGTCCCTCTCATTAATGACTCCCTAGTCACTTTATAACTTTATATTTGTACCATGTACTTTTCTCCACATAAAGAAGCGACTTTAATATTAAAAGTACCTAGTACATAAATTACTACATAAAATGACTTTGTAACATCACTTTAATATAACTCATAAAGTCACATGCTAAAAAGGCATTACAATAAAGTGTTTTCCTAGGCAAAAAGGCAAATGCACTAGGAAACGCTTCCTCGGTACATTTTTCTTCAACACTTCCTCTTACTGAAGAAGGTATTTCTCACCACTCCCATCTTGTCTCTGAAGTACACAAATGCTTGCCCCTTAGCAATGACTCGGTGAGAATATCTGCAACCTGTTCATCAATGGAGATATATTGAAGCCTCACTGCTCCTCTTTGAACCCAATCCCTGATGAAGTGGTACTTGATCTTTATGTGCTTTGACCCATGACCCATCATGAAATGCTGGATTCTCCGTGAGTTTAATGCAACTCTGATTATCATAGTATATGGTAGTTGGTCCCATTCTTCGACCAAATAAGCTACATATCACCTTGCGAAGCCAAATATCCTCGCAACTGGCTTGATTTATTGCAATATACTCAGCTTTCGCTGAGCTCAGTCTCACTAATCTCAACTTCCTGCTGAACCACGACACCACTGCCGAACCCAATATGAAACAACATCCGAAAGCACTCTTCTAGTCACTAGTACTGAATGCCCATTTTGAGTCTGTACAACCTGTCAACTTGACATGGATATAGTCCAAACGATAGTCCACTATGCCCTGTAGGTACCACAACACATGTTTCGCAGCCACCAAGCGCACTCTCTTGGACTCCATCGTAAACTGACTCATTGTCTTGACTACAAAACAAATATCCGGTCTAATGTTGACTAGATACATCAACGAATTGATCAACTGATGATACAAAGTGGGGTTCACCAACTCAAAATTTAAAGCATGCAACTTCTTCTAATTGGTGATCATCGAAGGAGCCATAGACTTGCAATCCTCCATACGAAATCTCCTTAGTATGCCCCCTTCATATATGCCTTGGCCCACAAAGATATGCCCAGGTTCGACCCCAAAAAGTAGTGCATCAATCCCATATTGGTCATGTCAAACTCTGAAGCAAGGTACCTCTTACAGTGTTAAATGAGTCTCTCCTCTCTTGTAATAAACAAATCATCCACATACATAACCCAAATGACTGGATCATCACCAAAATAATGAAATATGGGTTTAGATCTACATCACTCTTTTGGAAACCCATTTGCTGCAATTAAGCATCAATCCCCTCTTACCATGCTCTCGACACCTGCTTCAGTCCATATAAGGCTTTCTTATGCATACATACATGAGTCTCTCTCCCATGCACCTCAAAGCCTTGTGGCTACTCAATGTACACCTCCTCCTATATGAACCCATTGAGAAAGGCAGTCTTCACATCCATCTGGTGAATCTTCCAACCCATCTCAGCAGCTATGGAGATCGCTGCTCTAATAGAGGTATAACGAGCAACTGGTGCAAAGGTCTCTTCATAGTCAATTCCCTCTACTTATGAGAAACCCCGTGCCACAAAATGAGCTTTGAGCTTCTCCATGCTGCCATTTGCAACATGTTTAATCTTGTAGAGCCACCTGGAAGTCACCACTGACTTCCCCTCGGGTCTTGACACTATCTTTTTGTTGAAATATGTAACCAGGTTCGGTCTTCATAATGGCATATGTAATTGTGATTTTATGTATTTAATGCAAAGAGAAAAATAAATTTATTATTTGTGTTCTTGAGGCATGGGTTTCATGCTCAAGGGAAATTTATTTTTAGGTCAAGCACCCATTGAGTGCTTCTAGGCTTGTCATAAAGTCAATTGAGTCATTGTCATGTATTGAAGACCCATTTGGGCATGTTAAATATTGTAAAGAAAATTTATTGAGTCAAAATAGAGTCAAAAGACCCTCCAAGACCTCGTCATGGCACAAAGATCAAGTCGGCCTACATGAAGGGACAAGTCGACTTGAAGACAACAATTTGTACCCCTCACAAGCCTATAAATAAGAAGGAATTCGACCTCATTTGTATACTCAATCAAGCAAGTTCGATCTCCTAAAAATAGAAGCTGGGAAAGGATGACGAAGAAGAAGAAGATCAAGATCGAAGTTTTTGGGCCTCTTTCTCTCTCTCTTTTGTTAGGGTTTTCTACAGTTTCTGAGCTAGACGAAATTCTGAAGCCACATCGAAGCTGTGAAGCTACAAGGTCGATGTTGTGAAGTTGCCTCTAGATCAGTGTCGTGTAGTTTCTAGGTTGAAGCTACTAAAGCTGCATCAAGGTTGAAGCTGTGAAGCTGCTAGGTCGAAGTCGCTGAAGCTGCTAGGTTGAAGTTGCTGAGATTGTTGCTGGGGTCAAAGTTGTTGGAGAAGTTGCTGGAAGGTCAAAGATTATTGCTGGAAGCTATCAAGA
Organism: Pinus albicaulis; assembly: GCA_034641835.2. Lineage (NCBI taxonomy): Eukaryota > Viridiplantae > Streptophyta > Pinopsida > Pinales > Pinaceae > Pinus > Pinus albicaulis. The sequence goes on along the minus strand of CM076573.1, from coordinate 706,212,450 downwards.
AGGAAGGATGACTTGGTCTTGGAGAGTCTTGGTCAAGGGTCAGAGGTCTTGGAATTCGTCAATTAAAGTTCTATAAGAAAAGAAGGATTTTGGTGGATTTTCATCTTAGTTGGAGAGGTTTCGGCCCTGGTTGATCACCTACATCTTGTGTCTTATTGACTCATTGTTCTTTATGATTTGGTAGTTGTTTGATGATAGAGAACACTAATAATAATAAAGGAAAGAAGAAGTTAATCAAGTAAAGTAAAAATGCATCACAAGCAGTTATCAAAGTAAGAGAAATCACCTACACTTGTTGCTGCCCCTTAGATTTCTCAACATGGTATCAGAGCTAAGGTGACTACTTCAAGGAAGGGCAACACGAAGAAGGATACTCTAGGGTCGAAGTATAAAGAGATCATCTTCGAAACATCAAGAACATCAATCATCAAGAAGGACTAACATATTGAAAGGGAATAATTAAGAGCATAAAAAAATACCTCAAAATCCTAGCTCATCCAAAGAAGGGTTCCACACTTGAAGCGTTCTTGGGAAACTCATACATTCTGCAATCATTATCACGAGGAAGGAAGAGTGAAGCATTTTTGGGTCTGTTTTTCTGGGCTATATTCTCCACACGTGCGAAGTATTAAGACATCCTTTTGCAATAACAAGTATCAAATTGCAACCACCAAGGATCAAGTTCTGTGCCAAGAAAGGTCTCCTTTGCAAGTCGAAAAATAACAAGAAAAAGAAGTCAAGCCAAGTGAAGTAGAAAGGAGGCAAATTTGTCCATCTTCGAGCCACACGTGTGAACTAGGGTTATTGCAGAACTGCTACATCAAAGCCAAAATTCAAAAGAAGGGCTGAAATTTGAGGTTGTGAAACAAGTTTAACTAGCGTTGTCTTGAAGGGAGAAAAGCAGGAAAAAGCGTTGTCGTCATCATCAAGGAAGCAATGTGATCTCCCTTTGATCCAAGGAACACTTTTGAAGAAAGACATCTTCACCAAGAAGACATCTTCTATTATTTACATCATCATCATAATCAAGAAGGCATCAAGTTGAAGATTTCATCTAGGAGTATCTTCACTTGACAAGTAAGTATTTTTATATCTATATTTGAATATGTCAAAATGGCTTCATATTGCAAGGAGAGCAACAGATTGGTTGGGTCATCAAACTTTCTTGCATGGAAGAAGAGGATAGATTTGATCCTCATAGAAAATGAAGTCTTTGGTCATGTCAAGGGTTTAATTGTCGAACCACCAAAAGAAGAAGATTAAGCTCTACAAGATGAAGATATCAAAAGAAGAAGGAATAGCCTCATACTTTATGAGCGTGTCAGAAATAAGAGACCAACTCCATGAGTTAGGAGAAATAATGACTGTTAAGGAAATGACTACCATAGTGCTCAATGCACTACCAGAGGAATGGGGCAACTTCACATCAAGCATCTATGGGAAGAAGTTAGCTACTCCATTCAATGAACTATGGTCATTATGCAAAATCGAAGAAACTAGGCTGAAGGCAAAAAACGATGTAGGATCAAGCGAGCAAGCTCAACCATTTGCTGCCATGGCTAGAAGAAAAGGGAAGTTTGGGAAGTTTGGTCCTCAGAAAAGGAAGAACATGTTGAAGGTTGAATGCTATGGTTGTCATGAATATGGGCACTACAAGAGAGATTGTCCAAAGCTCAAGAGGGACAACAACAAAAGAGAAAGGGAAGAAGCCCATATCATTGAAGAAGTGGAAGAAGCTGAAAAGAAGAAATCCAAGGATGAAGTAAAAGATCTCTACTATGATTGAAATAGTCTTCCTCACCTAGTTCTTTTCAAGTTTTTGTTTCAAGTTTTCTGTTGTAAAGTATAACTATCATGGTAGGAATCATTAGAAGCATGATAGGATGCATCATGTTAGGAGATGGCATCATAGAAGCATACGATTGAAAGCAAGAGCTCATGACATCATCATAAAGAAGCATGAAAAATAGTTGAAATAGAAGTCTATGATTGTCACCTATAGAAGGATGTAGCTCTTGGAAACCTCATTAGAAGCATAAGTTGAACTTATGGGAAAAACAAAGTCATCTATTATAGAGCTCATCCTACATCATTCAAAAGGGAGTATTTGCAGGATGAGGATGATCAAGATCCTCCGTTGGAATCTTCATCGGAAGGTTCACTTACTAGAAGAAGCAAGTGTCTTGCTGAGAATTCCACCTTGTATGGGATTCATGGAATGAGGATGTGATGTCAAAAGAAGTGAAGTAGGTCATGGTGATTGAAGTTATTTTAATCAAGGAAGCTGTTAAAGGAAGTCTAGATGACCGAAAGGAAGAAAATGAGGTATGTATGCTTGTATTTGCTATTGAGATTTTGTGTATTTAGATTAGCATCAGTTGTGCTCTAGCTCCCAAATTTTGTGGAGGGACTAGAATACACTTGATCTATAAGACCTAGAAAGGGATTTGAGAAATTTCATTTGGTTTGGGAGGTATTTAATGGATTAATTATTTTAATGTATTTTCTAAGTCTAAACTTAGGAAAATGAAATAATTAAAGTTAATTAAATTAAACATGTGATGAAATTGTTGTAAGTCACACATATCAAGCTTTCTTTTAATATTAGCCATTGATTCCAGCTCTGATTATGGCCGTTGGTTTCCCAACGAGAAAATTATAAAGGAAAGGCTTGGGGTCATTTGTAAAGACACATAGAGGCAGAGCATTAAAGCTAAGTTGAAATTCTAGGGCGGGTTTGCTAAGAATTCTCAGAAGTGTTTCAGCTGCAGAGAGGGGAGTTTAGACAAAGGGGATGATCTGATCCCAGTGTCTAGAATCAACAAGAGACAAAGATCAGCTCAGAGAGACAGCGCAGAGAAGCAGGAGATGCAGAAGCAGAGAGGGCAGCAACTACGCAGCGTAGGCGCAGCTTCGGCTACGCAGGTGCTGCGCAGTCCCTCCCAGGGCAACGTGATTCAGCTGGAAACCCTCCTTGGTTACGCAGAGACCCTAAGGGGCAGCGTAAGGATTGCGTCACCCAGTCTGGGGTAACGCAACCCTTTCTAGGCCAACGCTGAGGGACGCAGGGGCTTCAGGGGCAGCGCTGGGGTTTCTAGGGCCTAATTCTGGCTGAGTCCTGTAAATCTTGTTTGAGGGTGTGGATTAGTCATTATTTTGGCTTCAGAACAACCGGTGAGCTGTAGATCTATTTTATCTCTATCGCGTTTTCTAGATCTGGAACCCAGATTTGTTGTACTAAGAAAACTCTTAATAATAAAACCCTCCCGCAGCCAGCAGACCAGTTTTCCCGCATTGGGTTTTTTCGGGGACTATTTGTCCAGAAAATCACTGTCACTTTGTCTATGTGTGCATGTACTTTTTCTAGATCTGAATTGGTGAAAGTCTGTTATGTGTTTTGCTTCGATATTAATTTGAATTTTCAGCTTAGTAACTTAATTAAGTAGGAGGAGCATAACTTGATCTAATAGTAGATTTTTGCATAAGTGTAACATTCAAAATTTTTCACATGGTATCAGAGCAATTGTAGATCTAGGAGTGTCACCAGCAGAACACTGAAGGTTCTTGCTGCAGAAAGCAGCAGGAAGAGCAGCAGAAGGGCAAATTTGAAGGGACAACGCAGTTTTTAGAGAGGCAGAGTTACGCAGAGGGCAGGGGGACTCAGTCTAATGTTGTCTCCCAGCAGGCCCACGCACTTACTGTGTAGAGGCAGCGCTGGGATTGTCTGAAGCCAGCCAGTATGATGCAAATCTGAATCTGTCAGATTCAGAAGAGCCTGAAGTAAAACTGCAGAAATTCAATAGGTGTTGGTGGGGTTAAATTTCTGAAGTTTTCAGATTTTTAGCCTAAGCACAAGTGACAAAGAGAGGGAGGATATCAGCTTCTCTGAGAGTTTCTAGCCAAAGAAACTTGCAGATTGATCAGAGGATCAAAGAGAGCTAAATCATTGTTGATTTAGTAGATTTCCAAGGGAAATCAGTTGTCAGAGGGAACAGAAGGTGTCTGTATCGCCAAGGGCCTTAGATCCAGTTCTCTAGCAAAGAGAAAGGGAAGCTCCGACACATTTCTGAGCAGATGGCTCCTCATTGATAGCGTGATCAAGACAGATTGGATGGCCTTTCCAACTTCTCAGTTTGGAAGGCTAGGATCCTGATAGTCCTAGAGGTATATCATCTAAGAGACCATGCAGAGCAAAATTTGGCTACACCGACCAATGCAAATCTTCTAAGGTAGCATAATGAAGCTGCTGGGCATGCCAAGCGGGCATGGATGGAATTAAGGACCATATTGTCCCACATATAGCTGAAAAGAAGACAACTAATGAGATGTGGAAGGCCTCAACTTCCCTGTATAGGGAAAGTCTGTCCAAAGGAAGATGCTATTGGAGACTCAGATGAGGTCATTCATGATGACCAAGGGAGAAGACATGGAACATTTCCTCTTCAGATTGCAGTTGATCAGAGATCAGTTGACTGTAACGGGTGCTAAAGTGGAAGATGATGTGATGGTCAGGACTGCTCTCAATGCAGTCACAGATGAGTGGGAAACCTTGGTTCAAAGTATCTTGGGTAGAGCGGACCTCCCATATTGGGACAACTTGTGGGCAATTCTGCGTCAAGAAGAACTCCACAGAATCACCAAGAAGCAGTACAACTCTGGATTGAGCAAAGTGAAGAAGGAAGATGAAGAAGATGCAACCTTGGCATCAAAGAGGTAGAAGGGAAAGAAGAAGAAGGATCTGTCAAAGATCAAGTGCTTCCAGTGTGGTGAATTAGGACACTTTGCCAGCAATTGTCCTCTGAAGAAAAAGGACAAGGAAGCTTCTTCTTCCAAGGCTGCTGTGGCAGATGATGGGTTGGAAGATGATGCAGCCATGAGCTCTCATGAGCCACGAAAGTGGGGCGACATGGATCTGTAGAGGAGCTACAGAATGTAGGGGGGGATCCTTGAGCAGCTCATCTCTTGGATCACATGCGAGCTACAATAGCCTTAAGACAGTAGCGGGACAAGTCGAGTAGTGGTTGCATAGATCACGGATGAAGCAGAGGCAGATCTGAAGGCTAGAAGGAGCAGTGCAGTGCAGATGCAACAACAACGTAGAGGCAAAAACAACGTAGGGTTGATGTGACTTCAACAACGTAGAGCAGAGCTGTAGCAGCGTGGCGGCTTCTGGAGGACAACGCAACACAGCAGCAGCGTGAGGGATTTCAACACAAGGGGCTGATATGACTTCAACAGTGCAGAGGGAGTCTGCTTACGCAATGCAGAGCTGTTGTTGTGCATCATCCTTCAAATGCCAGCACAGATCAACAGCCTATGGAGCTTCAGTGATGAGGATGCAGCCCAACTGCCTTGTCTGTCAAAGATTGGGCAGGAGATTCAGTTGTTTCTCTCAACAACTGAAGTTGCAGTGCAACAGATCAACAGTGGCAATGCTATGAGCAACACAGATGCAACAAATTGAGAGGGAGCTACAGTACAAATGTTGCAGTGGCAGTGGCAGAGTCATGGGCAACAGTACAAAATGGCAACAACAGTGCAGAGTTGAGTGGCAGCAGGCCAAGCATCAACGACACAGAACCAGTGCCCAAAATCTTGTAATGCATAGTGTGATGTATTGTTAGAGCACACTCTTGATGCTAAGAGGGAGTGTTGAGATTTTGTGTATTTGGGGTAGCATTAGTTGTGCTCTAGCCCCCAAATTTTGTGGAGGGACTAGAGTACACTTGATCTACAAGACCCAGAAAGGGATTTGGGAAATTTCATCTGGTTTGGGAGATATTTAATTAATTAATTATCTTAATGTATTTCCTTAAGTCTAATCTTAGTAAAATGAAATAATTAAAGTTAATTAAATTAAACATGTGATGAAATTGTCCTTAGTCACACGGATCAAGCTTTATTTTAATCTTAGCCATTGATTCAAGATCTGATCATGGCCATTGGTTTCCCAATGAGAAAAGTATAAAGGAAAGGCTTGGGGTCATTTGTCAAGACACACAGAGGCAGAGCACTGAAGCTAAGTTGAGATTCTAGGGCGGGTTTGCTAAGAATTCTCAGAAGTGTTTCAGCTGCAGAGAGGGGAGTTTAGACAAAGGGGATGATCTGATCCCAGTGTCTAGAATCAGCAAGAGACAAAGATAAGCTCAGAGAGACAGCGTAGAGAAGCAGGAGATGCGGAGGCAGAGAGGGTAGCAGCTGCGCGGCGTAGGGGCAACTTCAGCTACACAGGCACTGCGCAGTCCCTCCCAGGGCAGCGTGATTCAGCTGGAAACCCTCCGGGGTTAGGCAAAGACCCTAAGGAGCAGCGTAAGGACTGCGTCACCCAATCTGGGGTAACGCAACCCTGTCCAGGCCAGCGCTAATGGACACAGGGGCTTTAGGGGCAGCGTTGGGATTTCTAGGGCCTAATTCTGGCTGAGCCCTGTAAATCTCGTTTGAGAGTATGGATAAGTCATTATTTTGGCTTCAGAACAGCCGGTGAGCTGCAGATCTATTTTATCTTTGTCGGGTTTTTCAGATTTGGAGCCAAGATTTGCTGTATTCAAAAAACTCTTAATAATAAAACCCTCCAGCAACCAGCAGACCGGTTTTCCCGCATTGGGTTTTTCTGGGGACTATTTGTCCAGAAAATCACTTTGTCACTTTGTTTATGTGTGCATGTACTTTTTCTAGATCTGAATTGGTGAACGTCTGTGATGTGTTTTGCTTCGATATTAATCTGAATTTTCAGCTTAATAACTTAATTAAGGAGGAGCATAACTAGATCTGACAGTAGATTTCTGCATTAGTGTAACATTAAGAAATTTTCACATTTGCTAGAATTAAGTCATGTCATATAGTTGCAGATAACATGGATGAATGCTCTACCTCAAGAGCACGATCAAAAGAAAGGATCGCCTCCTTTTAATGGATGCATGAAGGCATGATTCACACATTGACTAGATGAAATCAACATAATATGTCCTCATATGAAATATGAGGTGGTTGACAAAGTTGAAGGAACTATGATTGAAGTTCCAGGGAAGAAGTGTGTGAATAAAGAAAAGAAAAAATCATGAAAAATGCAACTATGGAGAAGGGAATCAACATCCAAGGACTAATAGATTTGACTATGATATCTCCATGGGAAAGATATGAAGACCTTGATAAATTCTGAAAATGAAAGACACTTGACATTGTATATCTTTTTGGAGATGTGTCAATATATATGCAGGACGCTGATGCAAACAAGGAGATGTCATGATGAAAGACCATCACAAAGTATTTTTGATTTAATGTTCATTTTCTATTTTTGAGTAATATCCGGATGGGCTGATGCAGGGCTACCAAAGGAAGAGCTGTAGATGTCATCTACAACTGACACTCATGTGGTAGGATGAAAGATCCTGAAGGAAACATGATGGAAAGAAGGTAGCAAGGCATGAAGGAAAGGCAAATATGGACTAATGGATCACTTTCCAATGAAAGAAAGGATGACATGACTGACACGATTCATGAATGAAGGTGATGGATGGTCGATGCCCTACGAAGTCCCAAAAAGATGAAGACTCCTGAATAAAAAAAAGGAAGTTCATGACATCGAAAGGAGGAGCTCTTTAAGTAACTGGTTGTCCCATGATCTCCACCTTAAGAGCTGCTGGAAGCAAGTCCCTGATTAAGAGGGAGCTTGGGTACATTCCTTCACTAGAATGGGCATATCCTTCCTAATTGAGAGGGAGAGATAGACACATCATTCTAGTCTTCACTTAGGAAGATAGAATAGGGGATTGGGTAAGCATCTGACATCCGATGCTCTTTGAGGATGTGGTAGGGCATCCAAGATAAGAGTAGTCATAGAGGTCCGATATTCTTTGAGAATTGGGAATCCAAGATAAGAATAGTCTTGGTGGAACATACTATGAGAGAAACCAGGTGGGGTATGTTTCGAGAGAGACAATGATGAGGGTGTCTATAAATTATTGGTCTCGCCAACATTTTGATCTGATCTTGTGGAGAGATAGAGCTGTTAGTCAAGGCTTTGCTATGTGACAATGCTGGATGATATGATGTTATACAGATGGGTTACCAATCCGACTCTTCTTATGAGAATTCCTCAGATTGAGAATGTCCAAGTATGGATTATGAATACCTCCCTAGTTAAGAGGGAGTGTTGAAATATGTAACTAGGTTCGGTCTTCATAATGGCATATGTAATCGCGATTTTATGTATTTAATGAAAAGAGAAAAATAAATTTATTATTTGTGTTCTTGAGGCATGGGTTTCATGCTCAAGGGAAATTTATTTTTAGGTCAACACCCATTGAATGCTTTTAGGTTTGTCATAAAGTCAATTGAGTCATTGTCATGTATTGAAGACCCATTTGGGCATGTTACATATTGTAAAGAAAATTGATTGAGTCAAAATAGAGTCAAAAGACCGTCCAATACCTCGTCATGGCACAAAGATCAAGTCAACATACATGAAGGGACAAGTCAGCCTCAAGATAACAATTCGTACCCCTCACAAGCCTATAAATAAGACGGAATTCGACCTCATTTGTATACTCACTAAAGCAAGTTCAATCTCCTAAAGATAGAAGCTGGGAAAGGATGACGAAGAAGAAGAAGATCAAGATCGAAGTTTTTGGGCCTATCTCTCTCTCTCTGTCTTTCGTTAGGGTTTCTACAGTTTTTGAGCAGGACGAAATTTTGAAGCTGCATCGACGCTGTGAAAGTGCAAGGTCGAAGCTGTGAAGCTGTAAGGTCGAAGCTATGAAGATGCCTCTAGATCGAAGCTGTGAAGTTGCTAAAGTTGCATCAAGGTCGAAGTTGTTGAAGCTGCTAGGTCGAAGTTCCAAAGATTGTTGTTGGGGTCGAAGTTGTTGGAGAAGTTGCTGGAAGGTCAAAGTTTGTTACTGGAAGCTGTCAAGAAGGAAGGATGACTTGGTCTTGGAGGGTCTTGGTCAAGGGTCATAGGTCTTGGAATTCGTCAAGTAAAGTTCTATTTGAAGAGAGGGATTTTGGTGGGTTTTCCTCTTAGTTGGAGAGGTTTTGGCGCTGGCTGATCGCCTACATCTTGTGTCGTATTGTCTCATTGTTCTTTATGATTTGGTGGCTGTTTGATGATAGAGAACACTAATAATAATAAAGGAAAGAGGAAGTTAATCAAGTAAAGTTAAAATACATCACAAGTACTTATCAATTTAAGAGAAATCACCTACACTTGTTGCCCCCTAGATTTCTCAACACTCCCACACATCATTCTTCATGATGAAGGCACTATCTCTACCCAATCAACCTCCCAAGACCTCCTCAAGGCCCTCTCTTCCTCAAATATCACATCTCGTGTAAGGACAAATTTCCTTTGCGCATGAATGTATATGTGGTACGCCTTGCTGGTCTCACTGTAACCCACAAAGATACCCTTTTCTGTAGTGGGTTCCAACTTTGTCCTCTTATTTTTAGGGACGTGCGAATATGTAAGGCACCCAACATTTCTGATGTGCCCAATCTCAGGCTTCTTCCCTGAAAAAGCCTCCTCAAGAGTCTTACTCCCCAAGACTCTGTGTGGACTTCTGTTCTGCAAGTACACTGCAGTATTACACACCTTGGCCCATAAAAAGAAAGATAGCCTCTGATCATGCAACATAGCTCTTGCTACACCAACTATGGCCCTGTTCTTCCTCTCCGCCACCCCATTCTGCTGGGGGGTTATAAGCACTATGTACTCCCTCCTAATGTCAGCACTCCTACACAACTACTTCATCTCCTTGGAGGTACACTTGCCCCCATTGTCGATCTGAACACCTTTATCTTCTTTCCTGTCTGGTTCTCTACAAGAGCCTTAAACTCTTGGAACATCTTGAAGATCTGATCCTTAGTCTTCGGAAAGAAAATCTAGGTCTTCCTGGAGTAGTCATCAATGAAGGTCACATAATACTCTGCTCAATGATACATGAGACATAGGACCACACACGTAAGGGTGTATCAAGTCTAGGATACTTACTACCCTGCTATCATTGCTTGGGAAAGGTGTCTTGGTGTACTTTCCCCAAGCGCACACCCTGCACATGTTATGATGCTTAGTGTCAAAGTCAGGTAAACCTGTAACCATCTCTCTCAGCATCATGAATTCTCCATGGTGCAAGTGGGCCATCTTAATGTGCCATATCTCCCACAACTCACTATTGCTGATCCGCCCCACTAAGGCTCTGGTAGGTTGAAACATAAAATTGTAGAGTCTCCCTCTGCAGACTCTAATCACTCTAGCAAACTCGATACTGGATCCCTTGGGATATATAAGCACCTGTCCTCGTTGGAACACCACTACGTACCCCCTATTCTCAATACTAGAGACCGAAATCAAGTTCTTCTTCAGCCCTGGAACATCAAGAACATCTACCACTTTCAAAGGAGGCGATGACTTCCTCTGAAAGGATATTGTCCCCACTCATGCTGCTCTAACCTTGGAGTTATCTCCAAGCACAACCTCCAAGTCATATCATCTGTTGTGAGACTCGTGAATTGCTCTCTCTCTCCAGTTATATGGCAGGAAGCTCCACTATCTACAAACCAAACACCGGAAGATGTGACACTAGTGGCAAGACTCACCACTAAAGCAAACTATGTGTCAAACCTGGTGAAAAACTCATCCACCTATGCCGAAGCTGCAACGCCCTTCTTCTTACCCTTCTTGTTGGGACACTGAACATCATAGTGACCCAACTTCCCACAAGCAAAGCATTTCAATTTGCTCATGTCCATCTCCTTTGCCTTCTGCTTCCCCTTCTACTGCTTGGCTCCACTAGAAGACCCCTTCTTGGCCTTCTTCTTGCCCTTAGCTGCGAGGGCAACATTCTCCTCCACATCTACCACGCCACGTTGGCTGCCACTCTTGGCACTCCTCCTGATTGAAATCATCCCAGATCCTCTAGTCTGGAAAATGTTCTCTGACAGCAATGCCATTTATGACACCAGCTAGTGCTGTCCTGACCAACTGGTCCTCAGGAATAGCCTCTCCCACTGCAGCCAGTTCATCTCTCACTTGTGTGATCTTTGTGAGGTATGAGGTCAGTGTGTCAGTCTTGGTCATCTTGGTGTTTCTTAACTCCTGACACAACACCATTTTCCTATTCTCATTGGAGCTCTGGTGAAGTGTGACTAGGGAATAGCACATCTCATAGGCAAACTTCTTCCTTGTCACATGAGGGAATAGATGGTCTTTGATAGCATCAAGGATGATTCTCCTTGCCTTCACATTTTGCTTGTTGAAGTCTACCAACTGAGCTGGATCAGTGGGATGTTGCATTGCATTCTCCACAATGTCTCACACTTCCAACATCATTCTCTCCTTCCACGGGCCTAAATTTTCAACCCCACTCGGCCTATCTTCCACCCTCAAACCAGTCGCCATTTGACCTCCACAACTAACACAAATTCTTCAATCACTGAAGACTGTCACTCCTGCCTCTCAACCACTGTACCCTGGTATGTAGGCAGATTTGGTTCACTGTTCACTGTTTTAGCAGAAGGTTGCTTGTTGTAAGTTTCTTGGCAGTTGAAGTTTTCGTAGTAGGTTCATAGTCTCTGATACCATGTAAAAATTTAGAGATCTGTAGCCCATCCCAGTTTCAATGGTTTTGCATGTAGTTTAATGCCCATAGCTCCAAACAAGTTATGCTGATATAAAAACTATTTTCAAATTATTTTGAAACACTTCAGGCTACTTCTACACTTTTTGTTTTTCTAGCTGATAGAAAACAAAATAGACAAACACGCACAGATTTTTGACACACTTATTTTTGGTCTAACAGTGAACTTGGAAAAATCCCACAATGGGGAAAACCAACACCAAGGAGAATTTTATTATGCTTTTCCCAGGAAAAATTTACACAACTATCAAACTTAGATATACTTATCTCCCATTTAGAACTCAGCCCAAATCCTTGAACTCTGTACCACAGTCTGGAAATAAATGCACACTCCAACAATCTCAGCCACTAGGAAAGCATACCACTGTCAGCAAACTCTCTATCAGATTTTCATGTTCTCTACCCTAACTGCCCTCCTAAAAACTTGGGCCTCCAACAAGTATTAAATGTCCCTAAAAATCGAGTTATTGCTGATAGACTTTCTGCTTGATATACATGTCAGATAGCCCAAAAGTTTCTCCCAAAAAATTGGGCTGTTCTTCTGACAGTCTCCCACAAGAAGTATGCTGAGATTTTCCTTGGTTTCGACATTAGAGATGACTGTTGTAGGCTTCACAACCAGCGTGGCTCTTCCCTGCGATAATTCGCGACCTGAGGGATGCCTTTCTAGGGGAGCCGATTTTTTTGAGGGCCAAGATTTTCCGGGTTCTATTGTCGTGCAAATTTCTGAAATTCTTGGTGGGCTATTTGTTGGGTTTTTTTCTTGCAAACCTAGAGCCCAATATTTAATTCCTAGTAGAAAATTGATCTACTGAATATATACACAGCTAGGTTCCTAACACAAATTCAATGGAAGCAAATTTAAATAACTGATCTCATAAAACAACACATGAATTCTGCACAACAAGTTTTTCATTAAAACAAAATCCAAACTTACATGGGCTTCCGTCTTGGGATAATGGCCCAACTGAGAAAATACAAGATAGAAATAACTTGGATTTGATCCAGCAGATGTGCCCTAGATCGGTGCTCGATCTTCTTGCAGATCTAAATCTCCAACCTCTCTGCACTTACCTTAGACCTAGCACGTTACTCACTGAGATGCCTCTCCCAATATTGTGTTGCTGTAGTGTTTCTCTGCTCTCCTCAAGCTTGCTTTTGTAACTTTACATTGAGTTAAATCCCTAATGCTAACCGTAATCTCAAAGTGATTAATGGTCGAGATTAGGTCTTGCCTCACTTGAGATCAACAACTAAGATTAAAACAGAATCACTAAAGTAAATTAGTTTACTTTTCTTGAGTTTATTTTAGCTCAATAAGCCAACATACTAATATGTGATTTTTCTAAGTTACAAAGGAATTTGCTCACACCCAAACAAGTGTTCTAAGGAGAATGTGGGCGAATTCTGCACGCCTAGACACAAAGCTTGTGCAAAATTATCTGGTCAAGATGCAAAAAATCAACACTCCCTCTTAGTGAGAGATGTATGTTTTGAAGAAACTCCTCCACCTGGATTTGTCTCCAATCCCACCACATCATCTGCTATTATAGCCACTCACTTCGATTTGGAAGGCTTCCTTGCTACTTGCTTTGGAATTTGCACAAAGACTCATTTCTCCCAACCATGCTCCTAGGAGGCTTAACCTACTCTTGAGCATCCATCAATGTTAGCCCATACCGACTGGTTCTGATAGATCTAGAAGAGGCCTCTCGTCCATCTTCCATATTAGAAAACTAAGTTCCCGATCTCAACTAAATCTTTAGAGCCTCTTGCTCAATAATCTGTCACATCGATCTTTGATCCAAGATCCCCTTGGATCTACATATAGGCTGTGCTGAATAACTTACCCTTCCTGACACCAAACCTTATTGCTGTGTCCTGGGTAACTTTCTCTGAATGTATGAATACTTGTCCTTTCTGGAACACAACATCATACCCTTTGTCCCCCATAGCTAAGGTTGAGAACACGTTCGTCTTTAGCTCTGGGACATATAACACCTTTGCCACCTTCGGAGATCCTCCTAATTCTAGCTAGAGTAACACTGTTCCAACCACTTTCACTGCATGTATGGTAATCATACCGACTTTCACATGCATGTATGGTAATCATGCCAACTTTCACATGCATGTTAGAATCTGTCTCTGACACACTAAGGAACACTTCCCTCATTCCTGTCATATAACAAGATGTTTCACTATCCACGAACCATGCATCACTGTCCACAAATTGGGCACTTATAGCACTAGTGCCATAAAAACAAACAACAACCAATGAGAACTCCTCAAATTTTGTTACAAACTCATCAATTGTTGTTGATGCTACAACTGTGTTTTCCCTTAATCTTTCCTTTTGTTTGGACACTGGCTGACACAATGTCCTGGCTTGTGAGATGCAAAGCACTTAACTTTGCTCATGTCCTTATTCTTTTCATCACGAGAGGATCCTTCCTCTCCCTTGTTCAGTTTGACAACCTCCTTTCCCTTTCTTACATGACTTGAAAGAGTGACATTCTCCTCATCCCCTTCACCTTTTACTTGGATGCTATGTATAGCCTCTTCACGAGTCTCCTCCTGGGTGAAGTGATCCTGCAACCTATCCCAGGTTGGGAGATTCTCCTGTGCCACGACTCCCTTAACGAAGGTACCTCACCGCTTTGTGAACTCGTTCAGAGCTGTCCTTACTAGTTCTAAGTTTGACACTTTCTCCCCTACTGCAACAAGCTCATCTCGTACTTGAGATATTTGGGTGAGATAAGAAGAAACTGCCTCAGTCTTGGACATCTTGGTGCTCATGAGTTTCTCTCTCAACCATTTTCTAATTCTGGTTATCACTTTCGTACAACTTGGTCAATGCCTCCCATATTTATTTAGCGATTTTCTTCTTGAACACATGAGGAATAATGTGATCCTCCACTCTGTCCAGGATGATCCTCTTGGCTTTCACGTCCTTCTTCTTATGGGCGTCCAAAAGTGTTGCATTAGTAGGAGGAATTTGAGTTTGTTCTACAAACTCCTAGATCTTGTTCTCCTCTAACACTAATGCAATTCTCTCCTTCCAGATTCTGTAGTTAGATGAGACATCCAGTGATCTTCAAAACCGAGACCAGTAGTCATCTCTGTCTAACTGATCAAACCCCGCGAAAACAACATGCTTGGCTTTTTGCTATTGCGGCTCTTTGTTAACTGATCTGCTGAATTTGCCCAACTCTTCCACCTTGTCACTGTTTGTCCATGGCTTACTTTGCCCTTGCATGTGCAGCCTACCGACAAATCTATCTCCACGTGCGTTCCTATGGTATGTGGCGCGCTTCCTTTCAACCCATGCACACAAGCCCCACAACCCTAGCAACTCATGTGCTTTGCCTCCTACTATCGACTGCAAGATTTTCCTCTCGCACTTTTTCGTCATCGTGCTTTGTGAATGTTGCAACTTTTCCCATAGTGGAAACAAGTCAATTGGCGGCTCTAGGCTGGTTGTCTTATTGTGGTTTGCTATCGATGATTTTCCCCTTGTAGCGCGTAGCGACTTTGCCTAGACGATTGTCGATTTGACTCTACCGGTGACTTTGTTGACAAAAAGAACAACAACTCCATGGTTTCATACAACGACATTCACAACACGTGTCTTAGTGGCTTGAGCTATCCTATCCTGTCAACTACTCAAGGTTGGGTCTGCTACATCTAGCAGCTCCTATGCACTCTCTTGCAACTTGTTGTAGCATTTGCAAGTTCCCTCGACCTTCTACGTTGTGGTCTCTGCCTCGACCATTTAACCCTTTCTTCTCGGTTCCATGGTGTACGCCCTTTGGCGTTTGGTGCCTTTTGGTCAACTTGCTTGAATAGCTCCTTTACCTTTGCGCACGACCTCTTCTCACATGGTGTGCTGTTGTCTATCGGTTGTAGCTGGTCCCACCACCTCCACAATTGCCACTGTTGTCCAAAACTCGACCAACCACAATGTCCTTGCGGCTGTCTGATGTTGTCATTGCCTTTTTATTTTTGTTTTTTATAAGAATTTCGGGGGGACGCTTCCTAACCACTCCTTCTATCTTCCTCGTCAGTTGTTTTTGTTCGACTATTAGCTCCGACGATTAGTTGGTTGTTGTCCATTGGTCGCCCAACCTTTTTTTTTGGGTAAATTCTGCATGAGCCGTTGTACGACCAATTTCTACTCCTTAAAATTTCACTTTCGTATGATCGCGACCAAACCTGGCCTTGACGATCTCGCATGAATTCGACACCTGTAATTCCAAGATTGGTTCAAGGCTTACGCTCTAATACCATGTTATATTTTTTTACTGCAAACCTAACACCTGGTACTTAATTCCTAGAAAAAAACTTATTTATTGAATAATTACACAACTAGGTTCCTAACACAAATTCAGTGGAAGCAAATTTAAATAAACGATATCATAAAGCGGCACACATAGATTCTGCCCAACAAGTTTTTCGTTAAAAGAAAATCCAAACATACGTGGGCCTCTCGGCTTGGGATAATGGCTCTAAGAAATTACATAATACAAATAACTTGGATCTGATCTAGCAAATTTACCGTAGATTGGTGCTCGATCTTACCTGCAGATCTAGATTTCTAGCCTCTCTGCACTCCCTCGGACCCAACACACTGCCCATTGAGATGCCTCTCTCAATCTTGTGTTGCTGTAGTGTGTCTCTCTACTCTCCTCAAGCTTTCTTTTATAACTTTACATTAAGCTAAATCCATTGTTGATTTTTCAAGGCCTTCTATTATGATAATTACTTTTATTGATCTCTTAGTTTAATTCTTTTTGTGTCATGTTCATCATTAAGCAATTACATAAAAGATCTCAATTGTAAAAACAATAATGGCAGTAGGATCATAAAGAGACAACAAACACAAGAGACAAGAATTTTACCTTGGGAAAACCCTAACCGGGGAAAAACCCAAACAACGTTTTCTTAGAGAAATTATTCAATTCAACAAGAGATACAATATGGTCTTTCCAGTCAGAACAAGGTCAAACTGATCACAAACAAACCTAGGTCACAATTGATCAGACAGAGATGAATTTGGCCTGTTGAGGTAACTGCAGAAATTTGGTTAGTTGTGCCTCAGAGATTTCGGTCTGCCTTAGAGAACTTCGATGTGCCTCAAAATAAACTTTGATCTGCCATAAACTTAGTCTGTTATCTCTCTCTTTCCTTCGCATGAACAAAAGAATGTGGATATTAATGAGTGATTCAAATTAGTGCCAACACGAGAAAAATGAGTTGCCTTTATATAGTGAATCAATGTGCCTGAATAGGTGTGACAAAGGGTCTGACTAACTTGAACCTTTGGGGCTGGCCGACTTGATCTTGGAGGCAAGAACAATTTAAATTTAAAAAATTCAATTTCCCTCTTTTGAAGCCGACTTGAAGTGTACATTTATATTTATCTTTTCTTTCATATTTTGAGGGCTAAATCAATTTATGAAGACTGACCATAGCTACAAATTTCAACAGTCCCTCTTAGCTAGGGAAGTATTCGTTCAAATGTATCCTTCGTGAAAAATCTCTCTAAGAAAAAGGTTGAAACAACTCAACATCCAACATCATCATAAACATCATCTAGTCATCCATTGGTCAAAAACCCTTTTGACCATTTTTGGGGTATACAGACTAGTCCTAGTTCACCATAATCCTGGTCAGCACCTTTGACCCACAATGAAATCCTGGGCACACATTCAGTCCATCTGGGGAGTAATCGGGGCCAAATGCTAAAGGCTCCCACTCAACCCTTCTGGGGAGTAATTTTGGCCCTGATGCTAAATGCACCCACTCAACCCTACTGGGGAGTAATTCTGGGTCTGAATAATCTCCAGACCATTCTCCCTAACCACATTACATGGTAACTTGCTCAACACTCTTGACCTAGGGAGAATGTTTTTCCCTGATGCTACAACATCAACACTCCCTCTCACTGAGGGAGGCATTCTCAACCATTCCATGCTTGTCCCTGAAGTATACAAACTTTGCTCTAGACCGAGGCTTCGTGAGAATGTCAGCAATCTACTCATTTGTAGAGATGTAATGGAGCCTCACTACTTCCTTCTGTACCATGTCATGAATGTAATGGTACTTGATCTCGATGTGCTTTGACCTATCATGGAAAACTAGATCCTCAGAAAGCTTCAAACAACTTTGATTATCACAATGTATCATGGTTAGATCCTGCACCCGATCAAACAATCCAACGAGTAACTTCTGAAGCCACACTGCTTCAAAACTCACCAAACAAACCACAATTATTCTACCTCAATAGTGTTGAGTGCGACAAATGTCTACTTCCTGCTCATCCAAGAAATCGTAGTGGGGCCCAAACTGAAGCAACATCCTGATGTACTCTTCTTGTCTTCAACACTGTCTGCCTAATATGAATATGTATATTCCTGCAGTTGCTGCCTTTGTTAGAACCATCACCACAACTGCTTGACACTAAAACAGATCTTGCTGTAGCAATCTGGGTACTCTATGAACTGGCTATCCATCATCCCAAATATCTAAAGGATCATGATAATATGCTTACCGACTTCTGCCTCACTTCTAGTTACAAGAAGTAATGTATCCAACCAAGATCCTTCATCTCGAACTCAGAGATCAACTCCCGCTGACATTGAAGTAGAGCTTGATTTCTCCTTATATCACAAAAGAAAAACCTCCTGCCACTGCTGTTCCCTTTGTCATGTGAGTCCTTTTGCTATTGTTAGAAACAAGTCATATGTTAACAAGATCAACCAAGACTCTTCAGATATCCATCCATCCAAGAATACCATGCCCAAGGTTATACAAAGGCTTATTTATCTGCAAACATGAGATTTCCTCTCATGTACCTCAAATATCCGAGGTAGCTATATGTACACTTCTTCCTCAATTACTCAATCGGGGAAAGCACGCTCCACGTCCACTTGAAGTAATTTCCAACTCATAGTAGAAGTAATAGATATAATCATTCTAATAGAAGTGGACTTGACAACTGGAGAAAATGTCTCCTCATAGACCTCACCCTCTTTTTGGGAGAATCCTCATGAAACTTGCTATGTACTTTTCTGTGTTGCCATTTATTGCGATCCACTTTGAAATCACCACCGACTTCGACACAATTTCCTTCATCATGGCGTCCTTTAAACTAGTTGGTTTGCTTGCTCCCTCTAAACTAGGAGCTCTTTCAGTCATCGGGCATGGTTCTAGATGTCAGTACAACTTCTCCCTCTTGAACATAAATCACTCTGGGAGAATCCTCTTGTCACAAGGTTTGCTTCGTTCTTCCCAATGCTTTCATCTGCTACCAGAGCCTTGGCAACCTTTACAATGTACCTGCAACCCTCACTAGGAGGTCGTGCGAGAAATGATTATAACCCAACAAGAGAACTAAAGACAAGCGGCTAATTAATAATAAAGCAATAATAATCAAAGAAGAAAGATATAAAATACTTATCTTTTGTTTTCGATCCTTGCCTTCTTCTAAACTTATCATCGTTGTCCTTATCATCAACATGTTGCTTTCCTTTCCTTCCTTGTATGAGCTAGGGTTTTCAGTGGAATCATCGACTCTCATACTTTGGATCTAGCTCTAGGGTTTTGTCCACGAAACATAGGGTTTTCTTAACCAAGAATTCCTAGCCTTCCAAATTTTCTTCAAGCTTTGTCATGTGCAAATTTTCTCGCTGTAGATAATATAGGTGGGACAGTTCATCCAATCCAAAGAGTCAGCTGTAAGTCAATGAGCTTCTTCTAGTATTCGACATCCGTGGATACATACTTGGGTTTTGCAAACCCTTATTCAAAATATATCCTTCAGATCTTCTCTAAGGTTTACAAACCCTAAGACTATCAGTTCTTCCAAGAAGGGATCACACTTTTAACATAAGTGATATGACTCTTCTTTCTTTATATGGAGAGCCTTTCTGCATAGCTCCCTTTGACTGAATGTGGAGTAAGTTTCTTGAATCAAATCACATTGATCACATCTCAAATGCTTGAGGGAAAAACTCTGCCATATACTAATATGTTCTAGCAACAACTAGAATCAAGCAGTGGCACCATGGTACTAGTAACATATCTCAGCCAATGCAATCATATTCACTACAGTACAATGCAAGGCATCTTTTGCATATCAGGCATACAAGATATTTCCACAAAAATATGAGGTATATGGCATTAATATCTTAGATAACAACAATCTTCTTTTGAACACATATTCAGCGATATAATGTGACCAAAGGAAATATCCCTACACAGGTCCATACAAAACTTCAATCCAACTCATCTTCAGGTTGCCAAACATTCTTTGGCACAAGTGTATGGAACACACTTGGTCCATCCTACTTAGCAAGCCTTTTTCTGCCTTTAGGCCTTGTTGAACTTTGAACCATAATCCAAATTCAAAACAGTGATGATGTCATTACTTCTTGAAATGCCAATATGACTTACATGCTAAAGAAGAAAGGTGAACATTTAGAGGGTGTGAGGCAACCACATCTTCTTATGGTTCATGAGTACCTCCGAATATGAAGATGACAACAAGGTGAACGTCCTTCTAGTTAATAATTATGTCAACAAAGTGAGAGTAAGTTGTCTTCAGAAGATGGAATAATGGCTTTCCATTGTCCTTCATAAACAAATCTTCCAAGTGTACTAGCTTTATCATTTGATCAAACAACAGGCATGTGATATTTGAAAGTACTTTCTAACCATGAAAATTTTCATTGCCATTCTATAACATAAATCTGGGTGCTTAATCAGATGCTAGGATGCAATCAAATTATTGGCTATCTAATCCTCAGTTGGAATATAAGCCAATTCAATGTGCTGTTTTACGATTCCTTTAAAATGGTGATGCATCTGCAGTAAATCCTTAGTTCTAGCGCGAAACACATGGTTCTTTGAATGCTATATGGCACTTTGATTATCACAAGATGATGTCATAGGATCATTTTATAAAAGCCAAAGTGATTAAGCATCCTTCTTGGCCAAACTGTCTCATATTTAGCCAAAAGTTAAAACAATTGCCTTATATTCTGATCAATAGCTTGTTTCTTATTAACACCAGAACCAATGGTGAGTGCATATCTTAGTGTAGATTTCGTCTCATTGATGTTGCCATCTCAATCTAAGTTTGTGTAGCCTTAAAGATTTAAGTCACTGCATATAGTGAAGAGGAGTCTGAATACGAGAGTTCCTTTCAGAATTTTCTTTGCAGCTTTCCTGAGAGATGGATGGAACTCTCATAACATAAAACGTTCACTAGAAGAATCCCAAACCAACTCAGCATTTTCTCGATAGGAGTAGACAAGGGTTTAAAATCCTCCAAATTTAAGCATTAATACAAATATTTCATCTTTCCTTTTGCCATATGTCCATGCCTAAGCAGTAGTGCAAAAGATTTGGATAAGACTTCTCAAAGGATTTGCAATGTGGCTCCTTGAGAGAGATGATCTTGCAAAAGCTACTTCTTGTTACAAGACTTGGAATATGAAAATATCCATTGAGGATGCAAATATTTTATTGAGAGAGATGATCTTGCAGAAGCACCCCTCACTCATACATCTCCCGGATCATATAATTGAACCCATAGATGATTCCAAAGGACTCCAATAAGGAGTTGGTGCCTTGTTCACCCCCCTCGCTCTCGACCATCAAACTTAGGAGGCCTTGACATCATGCCTCATCATCTGATCTCTCTCTCACACAAAAGAGAGAGAGGTTTGTGTAAAAAATATTTCGGTGAAAATCACATCAAAACAGATTTTGTCGACGCGTTTCGAACCAGCCAATGTGGTTCATCATCAGGACAAGATGAGAAATCTGATCTAGGACCCAGTTTAAATAGATAAGGAAAGCTCCAACTAGCCGTTGTAAAATAACGGCTAGTTTGACTAGAATAAGAAATTTAATTTGAAATTATTAAATAACAGCTGTATTATTATTTATTTAATAATTATATGTTATATAATTTGAATATAATATAATATTTTTATTTTCTTACTTAATAATTGATTTAATTATAAGTCATATAATTAGAATTCATTAGAATTCATTAATAATTATAAGTAATATAATTTTAATATATTCTTATTTACTTTACTTAATAGGTAATTTTAATAAGTTAAAACATAATATCTATTTTTTTTTAATAAAAAATAATAATAATAATAATAATAATATTCGCTCCATTGTCAACACCATAGGTTGTCTGATGTATATGCTCGCTAAATTTTAGCCAGTAAGCTTAAACCTCTTGTGGGACGTACCGACTCATTTGTCAAAGACTCTTTTATTAATGAATTGGAATACATCAAATTGGATCCCGATGACAGGCTTGTTAGTTTTGATGATGTCTCTTTATACACTTGCATTCCCATTAGGGAAGCTATCGATGTCATTTCCTGAGTCACGGATCCTGATACTGCTCATCTTGTTGAGATATGTCTAACCTCGACCTTCTTCAGTTTCAAGGGTGAATCCTTTGAATAAACTTGTGGTGTGGCCATGGGTTCCGCCCTATCCCCGGTTATGGCTAATCTTTTCATGGAAGACTTTGAATCAAGGGCCCTTTCCTCCTCCCTTTTTCAACCTAGGCTTTGGAAAAGGTTTGTAGATGACACCTATGTGGTTTGGCCCCATGGCAAAGAGAAATTGGACCTTTTCTTCCAGCATCTTAATGATCAGTCTGACTTCATTAAGTTCACCATGGAATTCGACATGGATGGTAGCCTGCCCTTTTTTGATGTCCTTATTTCTAGGAATGAAGAAGGTTCTTTCCCTCATTAGGTCTTTAGAAAGAAGACGCACACTGAGTAGTATTTATCAAAGATGAAAAAATCGTTATCGGGATATTATCGCCGAGGGGAAAAAATCGGAAAAAATCGTAATTATTGGGAAAAAATCGGCACATACAAAAATATTCATTTTTTTTCAATTTTTTTAATATCTAAAGTCTCCACAACATAAAATAAATGCATTGACACATAAATATAAAAAAAAAACTAATATATAAGACGTGTAATATCATGTCTAGTGCTACATCACACATAATAGTGAATCATGTCTTGAATACTAAGTCCTGAGTCTCAACTCAACCTCAAAATATCAACAAAAAAATATAATAATGTATCTCATATCATGAGTCATAATGTTATATACAAAGGAATGCACCAAATAACCTATACTACTGATTTCCTCTGCCCCTCTTGCGAGAAAATGTAACAGCTTTCCCTTTAGACGAAGAAGTTGGCGGGGCTGGCAATGGACTCTGTTGTGCTCCAGATCCTGAAGCACTAGGAGCTAAAGGAGGTAGACCACGTCCTCTACCAGTAGCAGGGGTAGGTGGTGTCATCTCCTCCTCCTATTGTTGTTCCTCCTCCTTCTATTGTTGCTCCTTCTCCTCCTCCTCATGAAACTCATCATTGATTCATCGTTACTAGAAATGGGATCATCAACAAGAGATACATAAACATCATCTAGCTCAAAGTCTTCGGACTTGGATTGCTCAACCTTAAAATGCGGTAGAAAAAAATTAACATGCCTAACCAGTTGTTTTCCTTTGAGTGAAGGGTACATTCTTGTTAAGGCCACAGTAGGGGAGTTCAACAATCAATACCACCAACATCAACAAAGTTCAACAATCAATGCCACCAACATCAAGTTCTTAAAGGACTTCATACTCTTGATCAAATGCCAATCTCATACCCTTACACATAATAGAATCAAATGGAAACAATGCAAATCCCCAAACCATGAAACCTTGAAAACCATTAAGTCTGCTGAATTTTGAGTGAAATCTAAAATTCTAGTTTCTTCATATGAAATCCAATGAGGTCGAAACCACTCTTAAACATCTTGAGTCATTTCATGGTAATGTTAAAAATTTAAGTAACCTTCAAAATTTAACATTACTGCCAGGCCCTTCAACAATTATTAATAAAATGAGAGAAATTTGCCAAAAATGACAAAAAAAAAAATCGATTTTTGAACTTATAGGGTTGCTATTTGATGGGCCCACGATTTTTACTGAAATAATCGCGATTTTTTCGTAATTATCGCGATAATATCGCGCTAACGATAATTTCAAATTATCGTTGAAATTATCGCCGATAATATCTTTTGCTTGAAAAAATCGCGATAATTTCAAATAATCGCGATAATATCGCGATTTTTTCATCTTTGGTATTTACATGCTTGTTCTCATCATTTTCCTGCTCAGAAGCTAGGGGTTCTTAGTACCCTAGCAACCAGAGCCTTCAGAATTTCTGATGAACACCACTTTGAAGGTGAAAAATCTCATCTCCTTAAAGTTTTCATTAAGAACGGTTATAGCAAGGTTCAGTGTCTTAGAGCTTTTCAAAAAGCTGAAAAATGTCCTAGGGTTAAGAAAGATCATTGTGATCGGTTATTTGGAGTTCACCTTCCGTTTATCCAAGGTATGACTGATAAAATCGCTAGGATACTAAGGAGACATAATGTTTCCTCAACCTTCAAGCCCCTCCGCACCATTCAGAGTTCGCATAGATCGGTTAAGGACCCAATTTGCCCCAAGGATGGTAAGGGTGTTTACTTGATTCCGTGCTCCTGTGGGATGCCTTACATCGGTGAAACTGGTCGATCCATTAGTCAAAGAATTCATGAATATGTTGCTGACCTTAAACATAATAGATCACACTCCTCTGCCTTAGCAGATCATGCTGAAAAGACAAAGCATCACATTTGCATTGAAGATGCTTAGATTATTGCGAGGGTTGACCATTTCCAC
Organism: Pinus albicaulis; assembly: GCA_034641835.2. NCBI lineage: Eukaryota > Viridiplantae > Streptophyta > Pinopsida > Pinales > Pinaceae > Pinus > Pinus albicaulis. Next base: position 706,188,045 of record CM076573.1, on the reverse strand, counting down.
CACCGAAAGTTGAGGGAAGCCTCAGAAATCGAAAAAACGCCGGTTAACCTTAACTGGGATGATGGGTTGAGTGTTAGCAGATGCTGGATTCCTGCCCTTCATTCTTAGTTGTTGGTTTAATCCCTCTCGGTTCTCCCTCTTGTCTTTTCCTCTCCTCTGGCTCTCGATTTCTTTTTCCGTTTCTGTTCTTTATATATATTTTTAATTATTATTATTATTATCATTTTTTTTAAAATTTTTTTATTTATTTATTTTGATTAATTTTTTTTATAGATATTATGTTTTAACTTATTAAAATTACCTATTAAGTAAAGTAAATAAGAATATATTAAAATTATATTACTTATAATTATTAATGAATTCTAATTATGACTTATAATTAAATCAATTATTAAGTAAGAAAATAAAAATATTATATTATATTCAAATTATATAACATATAATTATTAAATAATAAATAAATAATAATACAACTGTTTTTTTTTTTTTTTTCTAGGTAAATTTAAATCTATTAGTGAACATAATATACAGCAAGTACATGGCCTTCAGAGGCAATCAGTCAGCAAAATAACAGTAAGTGAACCGCCCTCGAGGGGAAACCGGCCCGAATATCGTTTGAGTGCTGCCTCGACCGAGGAAACCAGCCTTGACATGCAAAAATTAGACAAGAACCGACCCGACAGAAGTTCTAAAACTGCCTCGACAGAGGCCCTTAGCATAGACATATCAAAACCTGTAGTGACCAGAAACAACAAAAATTCATAGAGACTAAGCAGAATTACATGGACCAGGACGGAGACGTTAGAGACCATAGTCGCCTGAGGGCGATTCTTCTTCAATTCTGCACCATCCAACATCCTCGTCGTTGTGGCTCGGACCACTTTGGAGTGCATCTGCGCCAGCCTCACGCCCTGCAACCTGCAATCCAACTTCCTGATGAACATTCGAACTGCTATCCCCAGCTTTGTGGGAGGAACTTTTGCCCACGGCCTGAGGGGCATGCGAGGTAGACGGGGGTGCTTGCAGATTGATTGGGAGCGTCGTCGCGGGGGGGGTCGAGAAGGGCAGTTTCTTTAGAGAACAATGACGGAAGCGATAACCGAGGGGGCGATTGGAATCACTTGATAATGATTGCTGGGTGGAGGGAGCTATGAAGAGTGGCGAACGTTTGGATAGGAGCTAAGTGACCTTGAACGAACCTCGCGGAGGGGAAGAGGTGGAGCGGCTTCCGCGGCCTCTTCCACGACGATTACGCGCAGGGGGGGAGCGGCTACGGAGGCTTTCCGAGGAGGACGACGGAGAATTGATGGAGAGAGAGCGGTGTCTGCTGGTGTCACGGCCCCTGGAACTACCGCGACGACATCGCAATCTATGCCGAAGCCTGGGCATGGTGTCACAGTGGCGAGGAGAAGGAAATGGGCAGACAGCAGAGGGAGGGCAGGAGCCAAGAGACCAGGCGAAGAAACTGAAAGAAGGGGGCAAAAGGGACTGTGAGAAAAATGTAAGCCGGGAAGTAAGTCAAAACAGCAACCCAAATGGCATCTTCGACCCACAGAGGTGCGTCGGCTTGACAATTCGGCGTCCTGAGAGCACCGGGAAGCCACTGGTCGGAAGAGCATCGGCATGAAGACCTGCGAACTGCAATTAGACCACACCAGGAGCCCAAACACCAAATTGCAGAATGGGGACGATGAGCCGAGCGGAGTCAAGTTAAGAGGCTGGTCATCTTGGCTTCCCCACCGGCATTAATGCCGCGTAGGGTGACGGCGTCGGGAGAGGCGCGCATCAGATGAACATAAATGGTGCATAAATGTTGCCTGCAGGTGGCCAAGTGGGCATGCCACGCGCTACCTCGCCCATTCGCGCCCATCATCTCAGACTTAAACACCCGCATCCGGGTAATAATAATACAACTGTTATTTAATATTTTTTAATTAAATTTCTTATTCTAGTCAAACTAGCAGTTATTTTACAATGGCTAGTTGGAGCTTTCCTTATCTATTTAAACTGTGTCCTAGATCAGGTTTCTCATCTTGTCTTGATGATGAACCACCATTGGCTGCTACGAAATGCGTCGACAAAATCTATTTGGATGTGATTTTCACCGAAAGATTTTTTACACATTTTATGGATCACAGAAGCCAAATTCCTAATAAGAGAGAGAGGTTATTAAGTTGTCCACTTTTCTAGCCTTGGATAAACTCACTTGGTGTTTTGTGGAATCATCCTTCCTTTTGCAAGATCATGAGTGAGGGGATTAAACATGTAGTTTCAATGAAATAGTCATATTTGAAGATTGAGAGGTCCAAATCGAGTGCCACAAGTGGCATTGGGAAGTTGATAGATTGGGTTGTTTTAGGTTGAAATTTTAGAGATAGATTGAAAAAATTGGTAGGGTGGTAGTGAGTACAAGTTTTCTCACACGAATAGCACTAACATCAACATGTTTTGGGATAGTGACTCTAGCATTTGATTGGAAAATCCAAATTTAGTGAGACCCATGGCATTGTAAAATTAGAGGGGGAAATTGTAGACTTAAAAGTGCATTTTTTTTGGAGATACCTCTTGTTGATGTCTTTTTCGGTCAATGAAAAGAGTCAACCTCCTAGGGCCTTGTTTAGGTTCCCTTTGCATTTTAATAGTGGTGGTACTCCTCTTTTCATTCACTTAGATATTCAAAATAACTCAAAGCATAGAAATATAATTTTTCAACACATTCACTTGTGAGTGGACTAGGTGTTTTAAAAGGAAAATAAAGTAATTATATCAGAAACAAATATGATCCGATAATTAATTCTACGGTACACATCCATTCATACATTATGAGGAAAACACATTTGAAGCAAATCAATCGACAAAAAGTAGAGAAATGGTCCAAATATTGTGAGAACTAGAAAATGTTTTCATTCATTCAAAGATCATAAAGAGGCATAGGAGAAATTTCACAATTGCTTTCGTGAGCAGTTAGAAGGATTAACATAGGAAGGCTTCAGACTATCGTGTAAGTGGGGGACGAAAAGCTTCCTCCATCACGTTGTCAGGGTCTTTTTGAGGGTCCATGATAGCCTTTACTTGCATTCGAGAGTGGTAGTTAACAAGTCTATTTTTTGTTGGCTTCCTTTCATTATCATTTAATCTAGGACTGGCATTTTCTTTTAGCTTTGCTATCATGTAGCGTGGATCATATTACTAGGGCTTATTCAAATGGAAGTCGTCTTTGAGTATTTTGGTCACTTCCTTGGCTCATTTTTGATTTGCAAAAACATACCCACTTAAGGTTATGGGGTGTGCCATGAAACTTTTGTTTGTGGTTTTGTGAAACAAATTTCATCCACACGTGGGAGTTGTCTGACATATTTTAAGATAAAGTTCCTAAGAGTGAGGAGCTCAGGAAGCCTATAGGGGCTATCTCTAATCCATGTCACTAGATGCCTATGTAGTCTTTTGCTAGGAACCAGTCACCTCTCTTGTGAAGATCACTACTATATAAATAGGGCTTGATCTCATTTGACCAATTATGTGGTTCCCTCCTATTGATGTTAGAGTTCACATTAGTATTTCTCATTCTTCCTAACCTATGGGAATCGATCAATAACTCTAGTTGGTTGGACTTATTTTTGTAACTCTAGACCATGTGGGCCAATTAATTACTTTAATAGTAGATGAAAAGTTGCACCAAGTATGGAGGATACTTGAAGATTTTCTATATATGGGAATCGACCAGTTTCATATTTTTAGCAATGGCTTTGGCATATGGGATAGTGTGGATTGGAGAGTCACAGAAATAGTCTAAGAGGAGCAACATTGTCTCATCAATTATGATGTCATCATCTCTTCCTAAGATTAAGGAGAACATAGCTATGGTATCCTAGATCAAGGGGAGTAATTCTGTGGTCCTAAAATTCGAGGAAAAATCAAGGAGATGACTTGCTTGGGGACAAGAAAAGAGAGTTTGTGTTTCCTTTAGTCTACAGTCAACTTCATATATATACTCCTTGCGCTTTTTGATAAACGGGACTTCAGAACCTAATTGTGTCTCTAGCATGGTGGAAATGGACTTGGCAATAATGGAAAAAAGCTCATATTTTCCATTGGAGGTCATGAATATGAATGTAGGGTTGTAAGATGTTGCACATAGCACAAAATCTAGGAAAGGTATACCTTAGGGACTAGGTCTTGGGCCAAGCAGAACGACTATTGTGAACTTTTATCATAACTGCTTAGAAATTTTCCATATGAGGTATTAGTAATTCTCATGGAATTTTTTGAGTTTAAAATAGGAGGGACTAGTTGGGCTAAGCTATAAGTGAATGGATGGACAATATAAGATGAGATGTGACTTCCATTGAAGCGGGTATTAGCAAACGAGGCGTAACATCCATAGGATTGATATTATGGAGAGATTGACATAGAGGAAGAAAAAATTAAATTAGTGTGGAAGTGATTCTCGTAATTGGGAATTGATGATGACCTAGTTGACATCTCGTGTTAACGAACTTAATGGTGCAAGAGGGCATCCTCCTCATTGAGACAATTTTGACAAATGTGCCTCTTGGGATGCCTCGACCCCTTTGCAAGTTGTTCACAGTGATTTGTGTGATCTGCTTTCTTCTCATTCTTTCTCTAGGTACAAGTACTTAACTTTCATTGATGACTTTTCCAAACACACTTTGGTTTATTTTTTAAAACTTAAGGGTGAAGTTTTTGACTTGTTCTTTCCTACAAGCCCCTTGTAGAAAAGGAATCTAGACATGAACTACAAAGGTTAAGTGTAGATAATGGAGGTGAATATGTTAATAATAAATTCACAACTTACTTCTCTACACAAGGCATTCAAATGCAACAGCACAAAAAAATGGTGTTGCTGAGAAAAGAATCGAACCTTAAAGGAAATGGCTAATTATATGAGCCAATCTAACTGACTAAGTCTTTATTATTGGGTAGAGGCAATCAATTGTACAAATAATATAGTAAATTGCACTTTCATAAAGGCTTAAAAAATTCCTCATCTCCACAGCTTAAAAACTGGGATATTGTGGAGAAATTAGTAGGCTTAGGTGTTAGTGTTGATTTCTCTATCATGATAATTACTTGTGAATTTTGTTGGGCTATTTATTATTATTTGTATTCTTCTTCTTTTCATCAAACAATTACCAAAATGCCAAAATATGAAGATCATGGAAAAAACAAGAGACACAAGATATAGGCTCCAAGCCAGGGCAAAAACCCCAGAAGGGGGAACCCAAAAAATCTCCTATTGTTATAGAATCAGATCAAAGCAATAAATCCAAGATCCAAATCTAACCTCCAAGTTTCCAACTCAAGCCCTTCATATTCAACATTGTAGTCACAGGAAATAACATCAATTTCAGTCACAATGTCATGCACCAATTTCGGCTCATATGACACAGGAAGCTCGTTCTTGTCTTGAGTCATTTATCACAAAGAACTTGCATTTTTCTCAGATTATCTTCCACAAAAGGCTCACATCACCTATGACAAGAAAAACTCTCATTATTTCAGATCATCTTCCATATAAAATTCGTACTTCCTTGCAAATCTATAGCCTCAAAACCTCATGCTTCTTCACAAAGATGTAGCCTCTGAAATTCACATCCCTTTCTGCCTCAAAACTTATCACATAGAAGCACTGAATTGCTTTAGATATAATGGAGGATGCATGCCAAAAACTAGTTGTTCTCATATGCGAAAAGACACATTTTCTTAGTGTGTTGGCTTGACATCTAGGAGGGTCGACTTGGCTTCTTGATTTGAATTTTTCCAAATTACATTTTCAAAAATTCTTTTTCTTTTTTCTTTACAAGAAACCCAAATAGGACTTTGACTCTTTGACTCAACAAATCCTAGAAGCATGAAGAGCATGCTTAACTATTGAAATAATAATAAAAATTCTTTTTCTTCTTTTTCTTCATTTTGCTTTTTACATAAAATACATAATGATAATGATAATTATGAAGACTGAACCTAGTTACATTTTCGAATACTTCCTCTTAACTAGGGAGGTATTCATAATTACACAACAAGGTACATGGATGCTCTCAAATTGAAATATTCCCATAAGAGGAATCAGATTGGTAAGCCATCATCAAACATCAACATCATAACCAACATTTTCAAGTTGCAATATAGCAAGGCGTTGACTAACAAGCTCTAACTCTCCACCAGATTAGAGCAAAATGCTTGTAGGCATATATTTGGACATCAATATCACAACCTCTCAAGGCACATACCCCATCTGGATGTTCACCAAGTATGTCCTTATAGGACTATTCTTATCTCGGATTCCCAATCCTCAAAGAGTATTGGTCCATGGGACTACTCTTATCTTGGATACCTTGTCCTTATTCTCAAAGAGTATTGGTCCATGGGACTACTTCCTATCTTGGATTCCAAACCCTCAAGGAGTATCGGGCCCAAATGCTTATCTAATCCTCCATTCTCAAATGCCTTCACTAGACTTACGACTATTAGTCCTGGCCTAGTGCATGACACATGGAGAATACAGTGTCCCACATCACTCCCTCTCAACTAGGGAGGTAGTTCTTACTCCCTCTCAAACAGGGAGACATCATCACAATCTTTAGCTTATCTTAGTAGTAACTCCAAGGGATCCTATCTCATATCAACATATCATACCTGAGCTTCAACCTTCCTGGATGTCAAACATTTTACAGAGCCAAATTATTTCACATTCTATCTTCATGATAGGGTTTCTTGACTCCTAACAACATCACATGATATCAAACTACGAGCTTCCCGGATCTTGACAATCATCATATAACTTTGTCATTAAATGGTTCATCTAACATCTTTAAGGAGCCAAACTTCCTTAGAATTGCTAGCACATGCATTCCATCCTTACATAAAAATATTCGGTCTTCATGCTCTTCCAGGCCATCATCAATGTCATTCACTCAATCCATGTGCTCCCAAATCGAATGAAATAGCAGGCAATATTATATCATCAAGCAAGCTATCTTTTTGAAATCTTCACATACTTCTGCAATAAGTCCTTTTAGGAAGCCAAACCATATCTCAACACTACCGAAGTTGCGAAATCGCAATAGTTTTTAATCAAGATGTGTGTTTCTTCATAATCTTGCTGCTTGCTCCCTCCGAGGCCATCATTCCTTTGCATGGTCGATCTTCATATTACAACAGAGTTATGCTTCATGCTCTTTAACTTTCAATTGTCAATGAATGTGTTCCTTGAACGAACCAATCAAGCTTCAATATTGTGTCCATGAGGGTCTTTATAGTGCCCTCTTTTCATCTGAGGTAAGTGGACTTCTTGTCCTCTAATCTACGTCCTTGATGCAAGCTTCAAACAGTTCTCTACTTCTTCATCTTCATGCTTTTCCACGGTCTTCCACTTCTTCCTTCTGCTAGTCAAACTTTAGAAAGAACTTATCTTGACCTGCAACCTTTGTTAGAAGATTATGAAAGAATAAGAAGGACAAGGCATAAAGATAACAAACAAGGAGATATAGAGTACTTATCTTTTGAGAAGGATTAGCTCCCTCTTAATCTTGGACTTGTTCACCAACCTTGTCCTCACATTAAACATCAAGGGTTAGATCGACTTTTGACAGCGAAAATGTTTCTAGGGTTTCTTTTAGTCCAGACAATGCTAGGGTTTAAAAACCCTAGATGCCAAAGTATTTAAGACCTGCTACTCAAAAATTGCAAAATCCTAGATCCTTCATTGTTATCAGGACTTGTCATCCATGCATTGCAAAATTCTACTATACTGCTGCAAAACCCTATTATACTGTTTGACATGAAATAGTATCAATTTCAGTCACAGTATCATGCACCAACTTCAGCTCATATGCCAGAGGAATCTTGTTCTTGTCTTGAGTCATTTATCACAAAGAACTTGCATTTTTATCAGTCCATATTCCACAGAAGGCTCACATCATCTGTCACAGGAAAAACTCTCATTATTTCAGATCATCTTCCATAGAAGATTCATATTTCCTTGCAGATGTATAGTCTCAAACCTCACACTTCTTCACAAAGATGTCGCCTCTGAAATTCACATCCCGTTCTGCCTCATAACTTATTGCAGAGAAGCACCGAATTGCTTTCCACTTAATGGAGTTCACATGCCAATAAATAGTTGTTCTCATATGTGAAGAGACACATCCTTTCAGTGGGACGACTTGACATCTATGAGGGCCAACTTGGCTTCTTGAGGTGAATTTTCCCAAATTACATTTTCAAAATTTCTTTTTCCTTTTTCTTTACAAGAAGTCCAAATAGGACTTTGACTCTATGACTGAACAAATCCTAGAAGCATGAAGAACATGCTTAACTAATGAAATAATAATAAAAATTCTTTTTCTTCCTTTTCTCCTTTTTGCTTTTTACATAAAATACATAATGATAATGATAATTATAAAGACCGAACCTAGTTACATTTTCCAACAGATATAATACCATTTTAATAGGAAAACTAAACACTCTGTACTGCATTATTTCTGTAGCAATAATGTGTGATCATAGGTTACATGGAAATTGTCTTTAGTCTTTACTCACAGACCATCCGTGGAAAGGTTCCAATTCTTCAACTTAGCGGTTTTATGGCAGCCTAGGTATAGTGTTTAACCTTCTTAGCCGCTCACAAGTACTATAGCAATGCCAAACTGGTTGGTACTTAGACTATGTAATTTGTTCATAGTTGTTTGCATTTCTCGTCATGTGTGATTAAAGGGCTCCTAAATGATCTTTTTCCTTTATGAAAGTAAACTTCTGATGACATTTTTTTTGCGAATATTTACGATGAAAGTTTGGGAAGAAAATCATTCTGAATCTTCTTTCTTCTAAATAAATACATTTAAAAAATTGCTAATATAGTCTGATGTAATTTGTTATTCTATTAAAGTCAAAACGACCAAACATCTCAATCTGCCAATGTTCCATATTGCAAAAGGAACTTGTGTTGGCATTCAAAGTTTTGGGAAATATTGCTGACATTTCTCTTTTATTTGATAGTATGTGTCACAATTTACAAATTGAAATGGCTATATACTAGAATGAAAATCACAAGGAACTGTTACATGTTAATGTTTTTTTACTGATATCCATGCCAACAATCAGTACCTTTTCCTGTCCTTTTAACATTTAGAAAATATCAGTTACAAAATTGAATTAAATGCTATGTTACTTTTGATGTGGAATCTTGTGAGATTATGAACTGTTGTGAGGTATCAAAGTGGTTTGCTTTTGTCTTTTGTGAGAATGCATTCTGTATTGCCATTTGGTTGAATTTTCTTTTTCCTAGCTCATATAGTCTTGACAAGTGGACTGTAATTTTTCATTGTGATTGCAGGCATGATTGGACTATGCTGAAAAGTTTATTGTCCTTTCGTTTGAAGCAGGTATGAGGGAGGTATGAACACATCTTTTTTGTAATTCTACTTTCAGCCATTGGCTTATTAATTTTAGAGAATTACAATTTTATATCATAAAATGTTCTCTACTGGACACTTATGCCTACACTGTTACTTCACCAACTCTAAGGTTTTATTCAAGAATCCTGCATTTGTGACATCATAAAAGTCTGAACTTGCATTTAATTTTCATTTGGTAATTTTCACTGTTGTTGAAGATTTTGACAGAATACTACGAGTCTCACATAGCTGGTGACATTGGTTCACGCCAAAATCTCATATCAGGGGAAACATATCCAGATTTGGTTAAAAGGCTAGATCAAGGTAATGTGCATGAGTCACTTGGTTTCTCCTTTTACAATAACAGAGTATTAGGGGCAGCATTATGCTATCTCTGTTATGTACCAAAATTAGTGTTATAGCTAATAAAGATGTTTAAGTGGGTGAACATGTGAGTGAACATCACCATTAAGTGACCACTTATAGCACCTTTCTATATGATGTTATAAAATGTATGAGTGGACATTGTAACAGTGTCAATATATATCTGGTAACACAATAATCATTTTACCTCAAAATATCGGATGGTATCATGGCCCATAATTGCTTCTGCTGGAAACATCTCTTCATCCGTTGATTGTCAAGTCATTCCACTGTGTTTTCATTATCATTCTTGAATTTTTATATTTTGCTGCTTCTACATTGTACCATTTTGTTAACTTGCTGTTTTCTGTTATATTTCCTTCTATGGCTCTGTTATGAACATAATATAAGTAATAATTAGCATATTCAAGAGACATGTCCAAAAGGACACGACTATTCGTGAAGGGGACCTTTCCTAGTATATAAACAGGACCTTCATTTATATCATATATCATATCTCTTGTACATTCAATATTCTTATGTATAATATATTACTTGTCATATAATGGATATTTACATATTGCAGATATTCTGAATATTCCCCTGAGTGCAAACTCTGTTCGTTACATTGGTATCAGAGCCTCGTTCTCTGATGCCGGCCATTGGCCAAGCTTTTTCCGCACACTTGAAGATTTTGGAGTCTCTCCTACAAGCTCGACAGTCGATTTGATTTTTGGCCTTTTACCACTAGAAATTAAAGTTGACTTTTGGTTACATAAAAAAAAGAACAAAGAAAGAAAAAAGGAGGAAAAAAACATTATATATATATATATGGTTATAATATTCATATAATTATATTTATAGTAAAAATTATGTAAATTAAAAAGCAAAAAAAGAACAGTCTGCTCCTTCCACTTATTGCCACCTCATAATCAATCACCAGCCGCCCGACAACCCTGTTCAACCATTGTCCACACTGATGTCGTCCATAGTAGACTCCATACGCTGCTTTACAAATTTTCCCTTCTAAACCAATTCAATCTGTATAAATATGCATGTTCTGCCATATTTTCAGCCATACACATCACGTCGAAAGGACATAGGTTTGGGAAAAGAACATCTTTTTACCTCTATTCTTTAGTTTGCAGACATGAGTTTTTCTCTCATGTAGCCTTGAGGTAGCTCTATGCACACTTCTTCCACAATTACTCCATCGAGAAAAAATTTCTTTACATCCTGTTACCGCTCAAACTAGCAGGGGTCCTAGGAAGGGATCCTATAGAGAAACTACTAGGTCAAGGGGCAACAATGGAGCGATATCCCATTGTCACCTCAGCTAAGGCTCTCTGCTCTTTAAGGAATTTAATCGATGGGAGGAGTCCCGGTATGAGAGGAATCACAAAAATGGATGGATCATTGATAAGATATGGGATGATTCCTAAAGCCTATTCTGAGGAGAGACTCAATTGAATAGCTTGCTTGCTTGAGAAGCAAGGTGATAGGCTCTCTAGGAAAGGCTAGGAGGATACTTGAGCCTAGGTTTAGAGGATATGCCTTGACTAGGGGCTTCCTAGACTTAAGGATCCCCGTGGAGAAATGGATTCTATGTAACCCTTATGGAATTTGATATGTAGAGTCGCGAGACCACAAAGAACCCAAGTGGACCCAGACTAGGTTAAGGGTATGGAGTTGATCAATCATGGAGGGGCTTGACCTAATTAGGGAAGAGAATAGGATCAAAGGACTATTTTTCTTTTGAGCTTTGAATGCAATGATCCCAATGAGGACGCTAACCTGAAATCAACTTAGGGCAAGAGTTGGTCTTGCGGCTAGGGCTTGCTATATCTTGGGATTCCATTGTCAGAATTGCTTGAAATTTGGAGGACCTCTAGAGGAAAGGCCAACGTAGTAGTGGACCACAAATCAAGGGGTTTGTATGGCGACAAAGAAATTTATGTGACGTGCTAGGTAACCTACAAGGGTTAGGCCTAGAATTTGGAAAAGTCAAGAAAAGAGAGGTAGATTTGACCACCAATGGGATATGAGGATCAATGCCTTATTGCTTGGACTTAATGGAGTTAAGATACACATAGATGGAGAATTTTCGAGAGCTAAGGAGCCCTAATTAACCTTTTGCTAGCCTACTCGAGGGCAACAACTTGGTAATTAGATATTTGTACTTCAAATTTGCTAAAGAGATGAACTTTCGAGGCTTAAGACCTAATAGGTGCCTCTAGGAACATTCACCCACTCTCTTCAAGTACAACGCATGCATTAGATCACTTATTCAAGTTTCCCAAAAGAATTTCGCTTTTACTTTAACCCATACAAGAATAATGATAACCATAAGATGCAGTAAACCAATAAAATAACAAGAATAACATCAAAGTTTAACTTTCATGAAAGAGAGAGTATATCCATTTATCAACTTCGCATTAGAAGGAAGCTCTAAAGGCAATAGTGAAAATCCAAACATCATAGTCCATCAAGAAAGCTCCAAAAAGTTCACCCAACAAAAGTGTGAAAATCTCTCAAGAGATACCAATCTAATCCAAGTGATGATGAGAAAAATGAATCACCTCTCATCTATTTATACAATCTCTAATGAGTTTGATTTGCCTAATTAAGCACCAAATAATAAAATAATGTGCAATAATAACATTCCTTGGTGACAAGCCCACCAAGATAGCTCAATAACATAAAAATAAGCCTCTCAAGAGGGCAAAATGATCAATATAATGAGTCGTTGGGCCATTGTGAAGGCTTAATGAAGTCCAAAGTGTGCCATGATGTGAAAATGGACTCCTAACATAGTGGACAAGGGGTTGGTCCCTTGTTTTCCTAGTAAGTCCCTGTGGTGCTCCCAAGTGGGTTTGGGGGCACAAGGACATCCACATGGGTCTCCAAGTGGATCGAAAATGCTTGTAGACCATTTGTAAGGGCTAAGATGATGATATAAGCCCTCCCACTGTTTCCTGCATTGACACATCATTATCTGGACCCTGGAGGTTGGAACAACTGCCACATGTATGGTGCAAGTGTGGAGTTGGCTAGGCATGGTGAACAAGGGGCATCATCCTCATCCAAAAGGTGGAACACGAGCAATTAACGAGTGGTGCTGGGGATCCATGAAGTACTTTCTGCTATGGTGTACCATGGATCTCAACGCTCACACTATAAGTGCCAATGTGGCCCTGGAGGGCTAGGACCCTATATAGGGAGACCAAGCACCAAATGGAGACCCACCTGCAATCTTGCATAAGATCCAATGTGTTCCCTTGCCTTCCAATACAACAAATCATTAGAATAATCAAGTAAAAGAGCTTACAAATCATGGAATCAAAGGGGCACTTCATGGTGGCATGCCCTTCCATAGTGGGATTTGGCATGTACAAGTGTCACCAAGCTTAATAAGGGGGTTAACCAAGGACCCTATTATGTGGTTTCAACCTTTAAAGGGGGTGACATGTCCATGGTACATCCATCGGGTGGTAGGTTGCAGATGATATAATGATGAAGGGGAATGCGCTAAGCCACATGCCATGGTACAAGGGTAGCTATAATAAGGGAAGCCCACATCTGGGTATATGAGTGTAGGAGGGAGACAATCGTGGTACAGGAGTTACCTCGACCTTTGGTTTTCCACCCTTCTTCATATGCCTTTTGCTTTTGATTGATTTTTCTTCATAACTGCTCTGGGCTCTAGGGGATGCTAGCATGATGTGTAGGGTGAAGTAGTAGGATACCCCCTTAAAGCTGGGCAGTTCATCGCCCACCAGGGATTGGGACAACCAAGGGTTCCTTAATTATGGATGGGTCTCATATAGGGCCCATAGGAACCGGGGTGATGGCCATGAATGAGGGGTAGAGCTCATGTTTGGCTTTTTCCCACATGCTAAATTTGTATGTCTCGACCATCTTTTGCATTTTGTGGTACATTTCCTGTATTTTATTTTATTTTATTTTTTAATTTTAATTTTAATTTTTAATTTTTTTTTGTTTATATTTATAGCTACATCAACCTCCGGTCATCGTTCCAGACTCGACCCAAGGTGAGGACAAGGGGAGGGGAAGGCTAACCCTATGTGGACCCAATGGACATATGTAGATCCGGATGGGAAAGATGATGAATGGGGTTAAAATGAGTAGAAGGGAGTGATATATATGGTGTTGGGAAGCGGGACACGCAACCAAAATCAAGATTTCCCACGTATTGCCAACCCTAAAGCTAATGGCCAGTGAAAGAGATTCCACTGGACTAGGATACAAGGCTAACCACGAAACCGGACAGTGGAGACAAGAGTATAGACCTAGCCCACTCTTTCCGCCTAATTCCCCCACCAATCCATGCTCTAAAGTGTCCATGATAAGTAAGGAAAATTACTCAACTATACCAATGAAAAGCCATACCTTCGGGGTCAGGAGGCCCACCTTCAAAAATACGATCATAATAGATGGGTGAGGGACCACATGGCTGGCTTAGGTGGCAGAGATAATGGCACATCGAGCTATTTGGTGGCTACAAGGGGTTGCTGGTTCCCGGTCGAGGACCATCTAGGAGAATTTTTTTCTCCTATGCATACTACCCACAAGTGGTGGGCAACACATCCATCTAATGTAATTTCCAACCCATAATAAAAGCAACAGAAATAATAATTCTAATATAAGTGTACTTGACAACTCGAGCAAATGACTCCTCATAGTCCTCTCCCTATTTCTGGGAGAACCTTCACGAATCTTGCTTTATACTTTTGTATGTTTTCGTCCATTCGATACTTGATCTTGTAGATCCACTTGGAAGTCAACATTGACTTCTCTTTGGCACAATTTCCTTCATCATGGCTTCCTTCAAATTTGCTGGCCTACCCACTCCCTTTGAACTAGGAGCTCTTTCTATCTTCATGTACGATTATAGATGTCAGTACGATTTCTCCCTCTTGAACACAAATCATTGATCTTGGGAGAATCCTCTTGTCACAAACTTTTATTCGTTCTTCAAATGCTTCCATTTGCTGCTAGAGCCTTGGCAACCTTCATGATGTACCTGCAACCCTCATAAGGAGGTCATGGAAGAACAGTTATAACCCAGAAATAGAAACAAAGACAAGAGGCTAACTAATAGAAAAACAATAATTATCAAGGAAAAGAGATATAGAGTACTTATCTTTTGATTTGAGTATTGTAGGGAATCTCCCTCTCGATCCTTGCTTTCTGGCATCCATTTGCAAACTCATCATCCTCGTCCTCATCATTAGCATGTTGCTTTCCTTTCCTTTCTTACATGAGCTAGGGTTTCTTCATTCAATAGAATCATTGATATAGCTTTAGCTCAAAGTTTTTATCCTCAAACCCTAGGGATTCCTTATCCAGGGCTTCCTAGGGGTTGCAAACCCTAGATTTTCAATTTTCATCTATACCTTTTGTAACTCCAACATACTTTGTCATATGCAAATTTTCTTTCCATATCTAAATGTCCAAAACTAGAGTTCCCATGTCTCTGCATATGTCATGAAACCCATAATGTCATAAATCAATCAAGGATGTTCCATCTTGGTTTCAATCCAAGCAAATGTATTAAGATTAATGGTCCATCATAGCTTTTGTAGGGCTTGTATTATGCCTCTTTCTAGCATTGTAAGGAAACACCACCCTCCAACGATCATCAACAAGGACAAAACATAGTAGGTCGAGTCATAGTTATAAATGAAGGTAAGGAGTCTTCAAAGAAGGGAATGGGGCTACCTCTATAGAATCTTACAAGGGAACCTACTCCTTCAACCAAACCTTACTAAATGCACAATATTCAAGTGGCATGAGCAAGGCTCAAACTTCCTTTAGAGTAGAGTCATTAGCAAATTCTGTCCACAAGCTTTGTTCACCGACTAGAGGTTTCGACCCTCTTCTAGGGCACAAACATAATAATTGGTAGATCTTAGATGATTGCTCTCGGCCCTTCCAAGCCTAGTAGCCCGGTCTCCTCAAAACCATTGCAACAATAACAACAATTTTTCCTTTATAAGGACAACGCCAGTTCTGAAAATGACTCAGCTTTCACAAGAGGATTTCGGCTTCCAAACTGATGAGGAACTCAACCTTATGAACGCCTTTGACTTAGCCATATATGTTTACACTTTCAGAGGTATAAATTACACTTGATTTTGAGGTTCTTGTTCAATCCTCCAAGTTTCACTTCTTCAAAGCAATCGTAAGTATTAATCACGGAATTAGGAACTGAAGGTTAGCTCCCTCTAGTTTGTTGAATCAAATAGTAAGTAATGGCCTCTTATTTACATTAGTCAAATTGCATCCTTAACTTACAAGGGAGGCTCCTTTAGAGACCTGTATACAAAACAATCTTATCCACAGTTTGAGGTATATGAGTAGAAATTACACATCTAGGAAGCATCAATTCAAACCTCCTCTTGCAAACAAACTTCAACAGATAGAAAGACAATTTTGTTGGCTTCTTCACTTTGCTAGCCTCTTCACAGGTTTCTCGACTTCCTTTTTTTACTCACTGAGGCCTCTCGACCTTCTGTTCACTGTCTGAGGCCTTTCGACCCTCTTGAGACACGCATGATTATGGAAAATGGATAGTGGCAACTATTAATCTTATTTTCCTTAAACTTGAGATTTGCTTGTAAATCTTATTTATCTTCTTTGTGTTCTTTAGTTAGATCTTTTCATCAAACAATATGAATAACAATAGAGGACACGAATATTAGGCTCTCAGCCATGGAAAAACCCCTCCAAGGGGAAAACCCGAAAACTCTTCTCTTCATAGAATATGCTTCAAATGAGATACAAATACCCAAACCCTAGACCAAGTCCTCCTAGTACCAAGTCAGCTCTTCTTCAAGTCCTTCCTCGATTCAACACCAAACTGCTATACATTGCAACTTTGACCTACCAGCTCCAATACTGCTACTTAGCCTGCAACTTCGACCCTGCAATTTCGGTCTTGCAGCTTCCAAGGAAACCCTTAATCAACCTCCTCTTGAAACCTTCTTGGAGCAAGAAAACTCCTTTTAAGTTCAATGTGGTCTAGATAGAGTATCCTTCCTTCCAGCTACAAGATGTTGCACTTTTTCCTACTGCAACTCGAACTTGCAACTTCAGCCTCCTTCTGCAACACCGAAAACCCTAGAACTTCGCACGTGTGAGAGAGATAGAGCCCAAAATACGAGATATTTCATCCTTCTTCCTTCTTCTAGACCTTCGCTCTTACTTTTTTGCTTCTCCCAGCTTCAGATTGAACTTCTTTCTTGATAGATTGAACTTGTGGATGAATGAGTCCAAATTAGGTCGAAATGCACCTTTATATAGCCTTCTCAAGGGGTCGAATTCTCTCCTTTAGGCCGACTTGTAACTATTAGGGCCGACTTGTACTTGTGGATTTTACAGGACTTTCTAGACTGAACATAATTCTTTTTACGATTACATTTTCCTAGAAGGGTCCTATAAACATGATGTTGACTCCTTTGACTCAAGACAATAACTCCTAAGACCTAACAAACCCTAGAAGCACGAAGACCATGCTTTTACCCTAGAAGACCATCATTATTGTTTGGAAACTCATGCTTTAATAATACTATTTCTTTTCTTTTCTTGTTTGTTACATAGGATATATATTGAAATGAGTACAACAATAATTATGAAGACCAAAACTAGTAACACGTTCAACACTCCCTCTTAACTAGGGAGGCATTCATAAATGTACAACTAGTACAACATCATATCTCAAACTAAATAGTTGTCACAAGAACAGTCAGATTGATAAGCCATATTGTTAGCATCATCATCATTGCAAGCATTGTCTCTGAGGCCTAACTAGACAAGCTCTACTAACTGGCAGCATTATGTTGAGAGGCTTTCTGTGTCGTGATACCTCACTACCAGGCGTACATACCCTATCTGTGAGGTTTACAAGGTATAACCTTTAGGACTATTCTTATCTTGGATCTCCAATCCTGAGTCCTCAAAGAATATCGGTCCTCTTCGACCACTCTTCTCTTCGATACTTGTCACATCCTCAAAGAGTGTCAGTACCTTTCCTTTCTTGGATGTTTTATCCTCAAGGAAACCACAGATGCTTATCTAATCCTTCGTCATTCTCTCTTCATCACTTGAAGAGGAGAATGCACATGTGATGTCCAACATTATTCCCTCTCAACCAGAGAGGACATCCCTATTCTCCTTTAATCTTGAGAATAGAACCTTGCTCCTATACAAGGAGACTCCTTTACTCCCTCTCAAAAACAAACGAGATCTAGACTTCCTTTCTATTTGGGAAGTCATCATCACAAGCCTTACAATGTCTTCATAAGAGTATCAGCAACCAGTTCTTCATAGTTGTCTAGCTCTTTCCTTTGCATCATCAAGCTTTCTTTCTTTCAAGGTATCATGGAGCCACCTTTTCCCTTTTATCTTGTGATAGGTTTCAAGTCACCTTTCTTGCTCATCACTTTCATCTTCAACATGAAAGAATTGCATGAAGCCTTCCTAAACTTCAAGTTGATCATAGCTTCCTCTTGAAAGTGATCTTTCCTTTGACCTCAGATATCTTTTCACTCAAAGCCTTAATCCCAATATGTCCACATCTTGACTTCATGTCAGGTGCTAGATGTTGAGCTTTCTCAATATTTTTCACTAAGTATAGTTGAACTTTCCCTAACCTGTCCTCATGAATTCTTGCAACATCCTTCCAGGCAACAAGACACAATATATTAACTGGATAACGAAACAATAATTAAAATCAACTTACCTCATCATGATGACCTTCTCATTCCATTAACATCCTTATGGTCCATCTCCATATGAATCTTCCTTCATGCATCAGAGTGCCCAAGGATCAAACTTGATTACCAAGTTACGACTTTTCGTTTGGAGACTATACTGGATGTTAATCATTATCTTATATATTTTAGAGAAAATCTTAAATTCTTTATACATCCTTATGTAAGTCAAATCCTATTCTTCTCAAGCATCATATATCCATATACCTAAGCATATTTTATGACCAACTTTCTCTCCACAAGATTCTATACATATTGTTGACACCTAATTCTAAGGGATTGGTTGAGATTGTATATTATTGTAAATTAGTAAATAAGGAAGGCCAAGAGACATTGTGAAGTGAATCCCAATAGTCTCACCTCCATGTATAAGTACACACACAATCTCCATCTAATATATCTTCAATTTTGCGGAGTTACCTCCTGGCCTGACATGGTATCAGAGCCAGTCCCTTTTTTGGCATTCCTGCCCTTGGTGTAACTCCCTCCTGTCTATGTTCTGCATTTTTGCAGACTGTCACTGTGCATTTAGAGTTTTACTGCTCCTACTGCATTCATAATTTTTGCTGCATTCTGGCTTCTCTTGGCAAACCTGCCTCTCTGCCTCTGCTCCTTCTGCAATTCTGGAAAAATTCTGCATTCTGCTTTCACAACATACATATTTTTTTTAGCAAATTCTGCTATCATTTTTTGCACACAATTGTGCAAATTCTGCTCCAAATTTTTTGACAGTCGCTCCCCTGGCAGCTCACTCCCCTCATGCTGCCTCTCGCTCCTCACAATCACTCATTCCCTCGCCTCATCGTTCCCCCTCGCACCCCGTCGCCCCTCTCCCCACTCCCTCCCTCACACCCGCACCTCGTTGCCCCTCTCCTCACCTCCTCCCTCACACCCTCACCCCCTCACGGCTCTCACCACCCCTCCCGCACCCTCGTCCCCGCTCTCCCCACCCCCTCGCGACTCTCCCCACTCCCTCCCTCACACCCCGTCCCCGTAGATAGTCCCCCATCCCTCCCCTCACCCCTCCCTTCCCCTCCCCTCGGCTTGTCCTCCCTCCCCTCCCCTCGGCCTGTCCTCCCTCAGCCAATGCTCCCTCCCCGCCGTCGGCCTCCTCTCTGCGTCCCTTTTTTTTTACAAAAATTACCCCCCTCCACCCCCAAAAAAAAAAAAAAAACGCCTCCCTAGAAAATACCTCCCCCCAAAAAAAACGCCTCCCCATTAAATACCTCCCCCCAAAAATGCTTCCCCCAGTAAATACCTCCCCCAAATAAACCCTCCCTTAGATAATACCTCTGTTTTTTTTTTCTCCCAATTTTTTTTTTTTAACAGATTTTTTTCTTTTGAAGTGCAGAATTTAAATTAGAATTGAGTTTTTTTTTTTTACTGTGGCAGCAAAGTGAGTTTTTTTTTCAAAAGAATGCATTCTCTCATATCTATTGTGGGAGTTGTTCTCTCTAGCAAGGAGAACTATCTTGAATGGTCTCGGAAAATCAAGCACACTCTCATTTTTAATGAGTTGTGGAGAGGAATTTGTGAAAGAGAAGGAGACCATCCACCAGCAAAGCCCACTTCAGACAAGGAGATTGCCATTTGGGAAAACAAGAACTGCAAGGCCTATACCTTGATTGCAGCTTCCGTAAATGAAGAGGTGAGTCGGCATATCACACTGTTTTCAAATGCCCATGAAGCCTTGAGTAAACTAAAAGAACTCTATGACTCACATTCAAAACTTGATATTGTTCAGTTAATGATTAAGCTATTCAGCCTTGAATTGAAAAATGATAACCCTCTTGCTTTAGCTTTAGAAGTAAGATCTATTATGCATGGCATTAAGAATACTGGTGTAGAAGTTGACATACCTCTCATAGCATATGTTAAGGCATTGTATCCACTTACTCACATTACCTTGAGTCATTGCAAGCAAGTGGAAACCTCATGAAAATCACCTTTGATTCCCTTGAAAAAAAGTTTGCAGAAAGAGAGAAGGCTTTTGGAAAGATGACAACCCTTCTGTCTTCTGAAGAGACTGTATGTTTTGCACATAGAGAAAAGAGTCATGCTCAAGATTCTTCCAGAGGAAGAGGTGGCCGAAGAGGAAGAGGAAGAAGAAATTTCAGAGGAAGGGGGGGCAGACAAACTCAAACTGAAAAATCTGATCTTCATTGCATACGCTGCAATAAAGACTGGCATGATGCATCTATATGAAAGCTTCCTTGGATAAAATTGAGCTGCAAAGAAATCAAGAAAAAGGTAAAACTCATGACAGAGACAAAGGTAAAACATCTGAATCCGCTCATTATGTTGTAGCACATTGTAACAATTCAGTAACTGAAGACTTTTTTGATGTTTCATTTACTTCTTGGAGAAATGATTGGTTGCTAGATTCAGGAGCAACATGTCACATGACGTTTAGAAAAGATTTTTTTGAAGAATTTACTGACAAAGTTGCTGGCGCAGTGTACTTCACAGATAAATCCAAACTCAAGCCATCAGGGCTTGGCACAATCAGGCTTAAACTGCTTGGTCTTCCAGATCATCTTCTACATGAGGTTGTATACCTCCTTGAGTTGAGGAGAAACTTGCTGTCCTTGGTCCACATCCGCCGGCAAGAACACTCCATTCACATGTTTGATGGCAAGGTTGAGGTTAGAAAAACATCAGATCTGATGCAGGGGCATGAGGCTTAGAGACAAAAGACTTCATTAATTATTCCAAAAAACCAAAAAAATGTTACAAGCAAAGGTGTTGGTATCTTTAGCTGTCATTTATAGTTGTAATAGATAGGCTTAAACTAGTATCTAGGGAGGTTGAGCAATTTTAGATTAGATTCATCTTATTTAGCTTCAGTTCATAGATTTAAGGGAGATATTAGGTAATTAAGATTTTGTCTAAATTTGAAGTATTTGATCCTCAAGTAGAGGTCGATTGCTATGTAAAAAACATATAAATGTAACCTCAGCAGAGGAGGAATGGGGGATTTGATTGTAGAAGACTGGATTGAGAGGGTTTCCCCTCTACTTTAATAAAATTACAGAGTTTGTTTAACTCTGTATTCTTGGCAAATTTCCCCAGAGGTTCATCCCTTCGAAACTGCATTTGGTTTTTATATATGCTATGGAGAATTTGAGTTATTACTTCTGTGTATAAATTGAGAGTGGTTAGCTCTATGCGAAGAAGGAATTGAATGTATTAACCTCTGTATATAGGTTGGAAGGATTTGAAGAGATTCGAGGTTTTTGGTTGAAGTTGCTGTAATAGCTGCTCCATCCTAAGGAACAACACAGGATCGTTGAAGTTAACCAAGGAACAACATAAGGTCCGTGAGGTTTATAAGAGAAACGAAGGAACAACAAAAACCGTGTTTAAAACGCGCTTTAAATCAAAGATGAAGGTTAGTGGTTTTGGGAAACCATACCACTGGTTTCGCACAACTTTTGAGCCGAGAGTGGTTTCAAACCATTTGAACGCGATCGAATAAGGGCTTGACTCGTCACAGTGCCAAAACAACCCATTTCACGTGCTTTTTGCGAGATAAAGTTTGGTGGTCGATTGGACGCGATATCCGTCCGATCGTGATTGACGAATATCCAACGGTGGTCGCTTCGCGCGATATGTGTAGGTTTAACCAATGGTTTGAAATCCGAAGTATTATTTCCAAAGGTTTAATACAATAAAGTTTCATTAAAGTGTTGAGACTGAATTTCATTTCAAAAAGGGGTTTAACTTGTTTAATGTACTTTATTATTATTTCGAAGGTCCTTACCATTGTTCAAAAAAACATTATATTCCGAAAGTCTGAATACTCTTCCCAAAGGGTATTAAAACATTGGTTAAGTGGATTTATTATATTTCCGAAAGGGTTTCAAAGGGGTGGTTTAAGTGCTTTATGATATGTCGAGGGTTGGAATATAGTTTTAAAAGAACTTTATTAAAGTCAAGTATCATATTGTTCCGTAGTTCTATAAACCTTGGATAAATGTGCATTTTATAAAGTTTTATCAAACAGATTTCATAACTTTTGATGAATAAGAATGGAAAAGGAGATCTGGAATAGATTCCTCCAGAGTTAGAAAACATTGTAACCAAATTTGAACAACTCTCCTTAAGGCCTGCACCCACACTGCCATCATTTGTGGTATCAGAGCCAGGGTCAGAGCATTTTTCAGATATTGAACAAGCTTCTAAAAGTCAGAAGAAGAAATCCAGCATGGCTGTCAGAATTGGTGGAGGTGCTGCTAGTAGAAGAAGAGGTAGGCCAGTTGCAAATGCAGAAGTACTGGAGACTATGTAGCAGATTCAAGCCAGATTGGAAGCAATTGAAGTAGGACACCCGAGAGATCCTGAAGATGTCAGTGAACCGGAAGCTGAAGAAGAAGAAGAGAATATTGAGCTTACCCCTGATATGAGATTCTTTAAATCAGTTTTAGGCTCTACATCCAGGCTTAGGCTTGAAGTATCATTTTTTGCAGGAGGATTGAATCCAAAAGAGTTGATAGACTGGATCAATGAGATGAATAAATGCTTTGATTATGAAGAGATGGGTGAAGAAAAGAGAGTTAAATTTGTTGTCACAAGGTTGAAAGGACATGCAGCACTTTGGTGGGATGGAGTGCAAGCAGAGAGAAGGAGAGTTGGTAAACAACCAATCAAGAATTGGAATAGAATGGTGGCAAAGCTGAGAGGTAAGTTTTTGCTAGTGATTATCAGCTTTCATTATTTAGACAAATGCAGAATCTTAGACAGAGATTAATGACAGTAAAAGAATACACAAAAGAATTTTACAAAGTAAGCATAAGAGCAGGACAAATCCAAGACACAACAGAGAAGATTGCCAGGTACATAAATGGTCTCAGAATGGAGATTCAAGATGAGATAAGTATATTGTCTCCTAAGACAGTAGAAGAGGCTTACCAAATGGCCTTAAAAGTTGAAGAAAAACTCTTGAGAAAGCAATCTGCCAAAGGAAGAGGTACTTTCCGAGGAAAGGGAAGTCAAGGTGGTAGAGGAAGATCTACAACACCAAGAGATGGAGCTAGCAGTAGCTCACCTCAGCATGCACCCACAGAAGGTGATGCAAGTGGCAGAAGGAGTTCCTATAGAGGAAGAGGAGGCAGAAGCAGGGGAAGAGAAGTGAGATGTTACAGATGTAACAAATTGGGACATAGAGCTTATGAATGCCCAGAGAAAGAGAATGTGGGGACAAGTCAGAGAAATGCAATTGTTGCTCAGATTGGAGAAGAAGCAGCATAGTTGCCTGAAACAGAGAAAGAAATTATGCCAGAGAAAGGAGAATCCTTGGTGGTTAACAAGGTTTTGTTGAAACAAACAAAGGAAGTTGTCGAGCCAACACAGAGAAAGACTTTGTTCAGAAGTGTGTGCAAAGTTCAAGGGAAATGCTGTCAATTGGTGATTGATAGTGGCAGTACAGATAATTTGGTCTCTACAAAGGTGATAGAGAAGTTGAAATTGAAGACAAGGGAACATCCAACACCCTACAAGGTGTCATGGCTTCAGAAAGGACATCAGCTGATTGTAAAAGAACAATGTGAAATAGAGTTGCAGATGGGCAGCTACAAAGATAAAATCATGTGTGATGTGATGCCTATGGATGTGTGTCACATATTGCTGGGTAGACCTTGGCAGTATGACAGAGTAGTAGTACATGATGGTAAGAGAAACACTTACAAGTTTTTAAAGGATGGTATGAATCAAACATTGTTACCTATGGAAGAAGGAGATGCATTAAGCAAAAAGTCTGATCCAAAGACTTTATTGTTGAGTGGGAAAGAATACTTGCAGCAGATTAAAGATGAAGAGGTAAATTTTGCTTTAGTTTGCAAACCTAAAGTAGTATTTACTTCTACTAGAATTTCTGATTTGCCAATTGAAATTCAAGAAATGTTGGAAAGTTATTGTGATATTATTGTGGATGATTTGCCTGATGAATTACGACCTGTAAGAAGAATCAGCCATCAGATAGATTTGATTCCAGGATCAAATCTGCCTAACAAAGCAGCGTACAGAATGACTCCTATAGAAAATGAAGAAATCAGAAGGCAAGTGCAGGGATTGGTTGACAAAGGTTTGAGCAGAGAAAGTTTGAGTCCTTGTGCAGTACCTACAGTGTTAAGTCCGAAGAAAGATGGAGGTTGGAGAATGTGCATTGATTCAAGAGCAATCAACAAAATAACAATCAGGTATAGATTTCCTTTACCTAGAATTGAAGATTTAATGGACTGTTTGAGTGGAGCAAGATATTTTTCAAAATTAGACTTGAAAAGTGGGTATCATCAGATTAGGATAAGGGAAGGTGATAAATGGAAAACAACCTTTAAAACAAATGAGGGATTGTATGAATGGATGGTAATGCCTTTTGGCTTATCAAATGCACCTAGCACCTTTATGAGGCTTATGAATGAAGTATTAAAGGAATTTATTGGTAAATTTGCAATAGTATATCTAGATGATATATTAATTAACAACAAAACAAAGGAAGAACACCCGAGACATCTTAATTATGTCTTAAGGAAGTTGCATCAAGAGAAATCACTGATAAATTTAAAGAAGTGTTCATTCATGAAAGAAGAATTGGTATATCTAGGTTTTGTTGTTTCTGCTGAAGGATTAAAAATGGACCTAGAGAAGGTAAAGGCAATTGTGGAGTGGCCTTCACCAAAGAATGTTTTTGAGGTAAGAAGTTTCCATGGACTTGCTAGTTTTTATAGAAAATTCATAAGGAATTTTAGCAAGATTAATGCACCTATCATTGAAACCATAAAGAAGGACAAACAACCATTTAAATGGACTGCTGAAGCTGAAAGGAATTTTCAGTTTTTGAAACAAAAGATGACACTGAGAAACCTGTCTTAGTTTTGCCTGATTTTAATAAACCATTTCAAGTAAAGTGTGATGCCAGTGGAGAAGCTATTGGGGTTGTATTAAGTCAAGAAGACAGACCTGTTGCATATTTCAGTGACAAGCTGAATGAAACAAGAAGAAAGTACTCTTCTTATGACAAAGAATTTTATGCAATTGTACAGTCATTGAAGAAGTGGAGACATTATTTAATATCTAAAGAATTTGTGCTATATTCAGATAATCATGCTTTACAGTATATTACGCAGCAACCTAAATTAAATCAAAAACATGCAAAATGGGTTGAATATCTTCAAAGTTTTAACTTTGTTTTGAAGCATATAAGTGGTCAAGCAAATAAGGTAGCTGATGCCTTGAGTAGAAAAAGCATACTTGTTCAAGAAAGTCAAATTGAAGTGGTAGGTTTTGATTTTCTTAAGGAACTCTATAAAACAGATTTGAATTTCAAAGAAGCATTTGAAGCATGCTGTAATCTTGTTTTGATAAACAGAAGTCAGTGGTTAGATTATTTCTTGCAAGAGGGTTTATTGTTCAAAAGAAATCAGTTGTGTGGAGTTACCTCCTGGCCTGACACATGAATCTTATCCAAAGTTTTATATCTAGCATGCATTCCTATGCTTTCATTCGATCATCCAACTATCCATATATATCACAAAGAACCTGCATCCTAACCCATTGCATTCTTTCATCCCTTTACCAGTATTGATTCCACATTACATGGAACATCCACTAACCTTTGTCATAGTGCTTCTTCCAAGAACCTTTCATAACTATGGTTTTTTTAGGATCATGATGATCCATGTAAGCAAGATGACTTCCTCTAAAATAATGTTAGATAATGCCTGGAAAATCAATATGTAAAATGGTCTCTGTATCCATCTATCTAGATGATCTCTACAAAACAACATAATCATGTAAATTCTAGACATGCTACTATCATATGCTTCTTTCTATGATGCTATGCAAAACATACTATTCTAAAATAAAGATTAATCCCTAAAAAGAATGTGACAGTTAGTGAATCTTCTTCAATAGTAATGATTCTTCACTTCTTCCTTCTTTTCCTTCTTCTCACGTTCTCCCATTGCTTCGACTACATGAACTTCACCCCTTTCCTTCCTCTTGTTATTTTGTTGGTTTGGACAGTCCCTTTTAAAATGTCCAAACTCATTGCTCTTGAAGCATTGAACCTTGGACATGTCTTTCTTCTTGGACTTACCAAACTTTCCCTTCTTCAGCTTCTTGATTCGAGCTAGAAAAGCTTGAGATTGCTCATCTGAGCCAATATCATCTTTGATCTTGATCCTTGATTCTTCCAATATGCAATGAGCCCACAACTCATCAAAGGGAGTTGAATCCTTCTTGGAGTAGATGCTTGTTGCAAAGATTCTGGTGGCAATGCATTTAATACACAGATGGTTACTTCTGAATTAGTAATTGGTTCCCCAAGTCCTTGCAGATGGTCTCTTCATTGAGAGACTCTCATGAGAAAGGATGCCACATCATCATCCTTTGATTTCCTAATTCTATATAACTTGTTCTACAAAGACATCTTTTGTCTTGTTGTACTTACAGAGTACAGATTCACTAGCTTCTCATACATAGCCTTGGAAGTTTTCAAGTTTGCAACAAATGGAACCGGAGAATCTTTAATAGATTTGACTATGATCCTTTGAGCCCTTACTTCCCTTTCTTGTACTTTGATAGGTCGTGTCATGTCTTTGCTTGGTTCAGTAATTTCCCCAGTAACATACTCAATTACTTCTTGTTTTGTGAGTATTAGGTCAATCCTTTTCTTCCATGCTAGATAATTTGATGCTCCAACAAGCTTATTGGTTTCTTTGAAGAAAGAACCCATATGACCTGAAGATTCAGTCATGATGTAATAATATGATACTTACTTGATGACCATGATTCTCCTTGTTGATGTCTTCAACCTTCTTGATGCCTTCAAGTTCCTTGAGAAGTCTTCGACAATGTCTTTGAAAGATGTTTTCCTGGGATTCTTCCAACCACAACTTCCAAGATCCTTGATGCCTTCTTCAAAGATGTCTTCCAAATAGATCCTTCAAAATAGATCAACACCCTTCTTGTACTTTTCCTTTGATGTAATCTTGATCTTCTTCAGTAGAAACACTCCTTCTAGGTCTTCTACCAATGAGTCTTCAATCCTTCTTGAAGTATTCTTCAGTCTTTTCTTGAGAGTTTCCTTTTCCCTTCCCCTTGACAAGTAATTCCTTCTAGTGTCCTTCCAGCTGCCTTCTGTTGAGAAATGTAACTAGTATCGATCTACTTGAGTCATGATGTAATGTATTTGTCAAAAGGAAAGAAAATAAAATTATTTATAAAAGAAAAAATATTTATAAGCATGGGTTTCATGCTTTGTTTATTCATTTCTAGGTCAAAGCCTCCATTGAAGGCATCTAGGATTGTGTCAATCATCATAGTCATAGTCATGATGTAAAAGACCCTTCATGGGATCCTTATGTCATAGAAGATTTTTAATTTTTAATTTTTTTTTGTTTCAAAATAGTCTCCTCCACCAAGTTGGCTCCATCTCCTTCAAGTTGGCTTGCCTTTTCATCAAGTCGGCCTCATAAAGGATGTCACAACCATTATAAATCGCAATATAACTCGACCTATTGAAGGATCATCAAGAAATTTTCGATCTGAAGTTGCAGAAGGCAGAAAAGGAGGACGAAATCCCTAAAAAAGGAAGAGAAACTACAATGAAGAAGGAGACCATATTCGATCTCTCACATGTGAAAAAGGATGAAAATTCTGATCCGTTGAAGGATCGAAAAAGTTGCAGACCTGTAATGAAGGTCCAAAAAATTAGAGTTGACCAACAAGAGATAAGTTTGATTTTCGTTGAGGAACTAACTTGGTGGTTGGAAAAAGTCATCAGTCTTGGTCGTCTCATTTTATTTGATTCTAAAGAAGGGAAGAAGAATTTTTGTGTTTTCCCCTAGGAGAGGGGTTTTTCTCTGGCTGAGTGCCTACATTTTGTTTTTAATGTGGTTCATGGACACTGAGTGGCCGCTATATCCATGGGAAATCTAGGTAAATCAACTTGTCGGCCAAAGTAGTAAGGCCTAACACTAGGGTCGTCGAGGAGATTTGACCCCGTGACCTCTCAAAGGCAAGCTACTTAGCAACAAGAACTCGACCAACTGAGCTATCCCTTGGGGCTGTCGAGTTCCTACATCTTGTGTTCATGGTTGTGATCTTTATGTTTTTGGCAATTATGTGATGATAAGAACACTAGCATAATCAACAAAAGATAAATATAATATCACAGGTAAATGTCAAGTAAGAGAAATCAAGAATAAGATGTCCTAATGCTACCCTAATAGATTTCTCGACATGGTATCGGAGCTAAGGATAGGAGTATAAAAATGGCAGCTAGAGGATCACAATAAGACTACACGCATTAGTCCTCAAGGTTGAGTTCTTATGAGGAAAAATCAAATTAAAGAAGAGCACTTTTCTGGGCATGATTACTCGACTAGTCTTCTGCAATTAGACCGCAGTGTTGGGTAATTGAAGCCTCAGATTAGAACTTGAAAATCATATCAAGGAGCCAAGTAAATTTTTGAGGGACCAAAAAGTCTAGACTACAAGCCTAAATTACGCTGAGTCTCTTATGCCTACAATCTTCATAAGAAAGCCGAAATACTTGGAATACAAGTCACAAACCTGTGGATTATATGTATAGGAGAAGTCCAAACCTGAACAATGGTATAGAAGTCGACTTCTTATTGGTCAGTCAAGCTTCCCTTCATAGTATATGATCAGTGGTTGATGAAGTAGAATCTTTGAAGCAGACAAGCTTGAAAATATCATAAAATTCAAGTAAGTATTGTTATCATTTTTTATGTTATCAAACAACTAGTCTTCCCTTTGCAAGAAAAGGGAAACAAGCTCAATGGAATATCAATCTTTCAAGCATGAAAGACAAAGGTATTAAGTCTTGAGGGATGTATAACTTGCTCATTTATTAAGAATCTGATGTCTTAAGGTTAGTTGATTGTATGATTCTAGGGGTGGCA
The DNA here is from genome assembly GCA_034641835.2 of Pinus albicaulis. Classification (NCBI taxonomy): domain Eukaryota; kingdom Viridiplantae; phylum Streptophyta; class Pinopsida; order Pinales; family Pinaceae; genus Pinus; species Pinus albicaulis. The sequence goes on along the minus strand of CM076573.1, from coordinate 706,158,543 downwards.
ATTCCTCATTAAAGATTGTTAATGACTAGGGTTTGTAAACCCTAGACACATATGAAAGTCTCAATCTCATTCACTTGTTCCGTACAAAATGTCTAGGGTTTGTAAATAGTCCAAGATATATGCCAATCCTTGACAAGAATGAAATTAAATTATGTCTAGACTTTGTAACTCAAATCCCTAGGAATTCATTATCTAAAAGATAATAGAAACCCTAGAAATTCGTCACACTATTGTACTGTTATATTTTGGTTGTGCTTGTCAATAAATATTGTAGGTATATATTAAGAATGGTTAGCTTGGTAAGTCGAATTGGATCCTTGGGAACAAGTTGACTCATATGGAAATGAACCATGACGATGTTGTCATAATTCAGATGGATCCCTTAATAAGGAAACCTTACAATGTTTGTAAAAGGAGTAACTCAAGGTATGCATAAAAGAAAAAGATTTTTAGTAGGTCTTCATTAATAGGTATGATCATTCTTTGAAATTTGCTCTATATTACTAACTCTCTCATGTCTAGGGTTTTAAATCATTAAGATTTGCTTTCAAGGTGATTAGTATTTGAATTAAATCAACCCTTGTCATACTCATTTTGTTCACTTTGGTAAAACCCTAACCTTTAGGGTTCACTGTAAAACCCTTGCCTTTTGATGCTTAGGGTTGATAATGGTGAAACCCTAGTCTACTTAGGTTTTGTTGATAAAGTCTAGAACATATAATGTAATCCTAATCTCTTGATGCTTAAGGTTTGTTGCTATGAAACCCTACCTTTTTAGAGTTTGTTGGCGATGTCTAGGTTATATGATGAAACCCTATATTTTTAGGGTTTATGACATAACCCTTGTAATAATTAATGAAAGATCCTAGAAATGAAACCCTAGGTGTATATGCTTTTGTATGAATGAAACCCTAGCTTGGTCAAAATTGTTGAATATCTAACATTGAATTTTTTGTCTAGGGTTTACAACAAAAACCCTTGTAAAGATTGATACGAGGTTCTACGGCATGATAGTGAAACCCTAGATGTAAAATACTTTTGCTATGATTGAATTTAGTTGAAAATATCTAAAGTTTAGTTTTGGTCGAAGAATCTAGGGTTTGCGACAAAACCCTAACATTGATTGTTTTGAAAGTCTAGGGTAGGTGTAAGCCTTGTTAATTGTAAACCTAAATAGGTTTAGGTTTTTATATCGAAAATCTAATTTATTATGCTCCTATTGAGTTGACATGGTAACCCTATATTGATAAAGTTGACTTCATGCTCTATATTTGTGCTTGGTTGAACTTGTTGTTGGAGATTTGCAGGTGCATAGTCTTCAAGATGTTAAAGATGTTTACCTGCCTCATACTCGATGACGAGTTTGTTAAGCATGATCAAAAGAGGATGCTGTAATAGGATGATATTGTTGCCTCTGTGAAGCTAAAAGGAATGATGATCTGAAGGTTTAAGTTCTTCGATGATATGATGATGTGGAAGAAAGAGCCTTTGTGATTGATGGACTTGTCTGAAGAAAGTATATATCTCCTCTAGTTAAGATGGAGGGCATATTATGACAGCTATAGTGAAAACCATGAGAATGTTTGAGATTGGAGAATAGCTAAAGCACTACAAATGATTATTCATGATTGATGAAGTTGCAAACAAGACTTGGATATGTTGAAAAATGCTAAGGTTCAATATTGTGCTGCTAGAGAAGTAAAAGAAGGAAGTTTCCATCGAAATGTGTTTGGATATTGCGACAACCTAAGCAACATCATAATAGTTGAAGACCCCAAAGATTGTGCTAACATACAAGAACATATAAATTGGAAGTTTGAATACTGGTTGGGGTTGTGAAGCTACACTATATGCCAACAGATGAACACGTAGCTGATGTGTTGACAAAAATCTCTACCCCACAAGAAGTTAGAAGCATGGTCGGTTTGGCTGATGTGTTGATCTCTTCCTAAAAGGTTGGTAAATGTTTCTTTTGACAATTTCTTTTATTTGATTTGATTGAGAGGGAGAGATGAAGTACCATAAAATTGCCTGTATGATGATGGTACTTGGGAGGACATCGTGGCTTGGTTAGTATTGAGATCTCAGTTGATGTCTATGTTCGAAAATTGTAAACCGACAACTATTATATCTTATTTTCCTTAACCTATATAGTTCTTGTGAATCTTTAATTATCTTCTTTATCTTCTTTAGTTAGATCTTTCATTAAACAATATCAAGAACAATAACAACAAAAGAGGACACAAATATAGGCTCTCGGCTAGGGCAAAGCCCCTCCAAGGGGAAAACCTAGAAACTCTTCTCTTCTTAGAATCTGCTTCAAATGAGATACAAAGAACCAATCCCTAGACCAAGTCCCTCTCCCAGTACCAAGTCAACCCTTCTGCAAGTACTTCCTTGAATCTGCACCAAACTGCTACATATTGCAACTTTGGCCTACCAGCCACAATATTGCTACTCGATCTGCAACTTCGACCTTGCAGCTCTTGAATAAACCCTATATCAGCGTCCTCTTGGGACCTTCCAAGAGCAAGACAACTCTTCCTATGGTCAGTTAGGTCTACACAGTGTTTCCTTCCTCCCAACTACAAGATGCTGCATTTTGTCCTATTGCAACTTGGTCCTGCAACTCCAGCCTCTTTGTGCAACCCAATAACCCTAGAATTTCACACGTGTGAGAGAGACAGAGCCCAAAAACCAAGAAGTTTCGTCCTTCTTTCTCCTTGAGTTCCGCTCTCCTTCATGCAGCTACCCACTTATAGATCGAACTCTTTCTTGTAAATCGAACTTGTGAGTGAGCGTGTCTCCAAATGAAGTCGAGCTGATCTTTATATAGCCTTTTCAAGGGGTCGAATTCTCTCCTTTAGGCCGACATGATGATCCCAGGGCCAACTTGTACTCTTGGAGATTCCAGGACTTTCTAGACTCAAAAATAATTCTTTTTAGAATTACAAATTGCCCGGAAAGGTCTTATAAACATGATGTTGACTCCATTGCTAAGTTACACGAAACAGGGAAATGGAAAAGAGTTTCCGAAAACGGGTACGACACAAAACGCGACCTCCCCAAATTTTGGAAATGGGGAAACACGATATATATATATATATATATATATATATATATATATATATATTAGAATTTAGGACATTTAAGAAATGTTATGTGAAATCATAAAACATACTTGATAAATTATAATTTATTACATTCAAAGCATAAACTATTACAACACATTTACTCATGAATGATAACATTAAATAGACACATAATGAAAATCGCAATATCGGAATATCCAAAACCAACCTTTATTATATATCAAAATATCAAAATCAACCTTTATTATATATATGAGGCTGCAAGTACAATAAAGACTATGAGGCTGCAAGTACTATAAAGTCAAAAGACTAATACTCATCATCAAAATGCTCATAAAAAATAACAGCAGAAGCATGCTCAACAGTGGATGGTGTAGTTGAAGAAGATGTTTGGCCAATTCCACTTCTATGATCCTGGTCCTCAATATTCAAGGCAGCAAGAGAGAGATCCAAATCAGGATTTCCTGGATACACATTCCATTCTTTAGAAGGACCATTGCCATATTCTGGACCCCTATGAGATGCAAGGCGAAGGTTGGAGTGCACATAAACAAGATCCTCTGCATTCTGTGAGCCCAACCTATTGCGCTTCATAGAATGAATAAAACCATAGGTGCTCCAATTCCTTTCTGCTGATGAAGAGCTTGCCACTTGTGAAAGGAGGCGAATGGCAAGGTTGTGCAAATGTACACCATTTGCTCTATGACAAATCCACCACCTAATTGAATTCATGGTGCTTCTCTCCTCCAAAGATGATATATCTGAATAATCATCTATTCCTGCAGCAAAATTGGCAAATTCTTCCTTCACCTCCCTGTGTAGATGAGATGGAAAAATTCTCATAAGGGTTTTTTTCACCCCATTAGCCACCTCTCTATCCTTATGGGGTGCCTTCCTCTTCCCATTGCTTTGAGCAATAAGCTCCTCATCATAAAATTATGGGTTCAAGGCATGTTTTGTAATATTCCCAATTAGCCTTGCTAATTGGAATATTTCATTTTTGCTTTATTTTGCCGCTTTAGCTAGAAATAATAAATAAAGTGAGAAATAAGAGGGGTCACCTCACTTTAGTCACCTCACTTTATAAAATAAAGTGTTTTCCTAGTTGATTATCGTTATAACTTAAAGAGGGGGCCTTGGGGGTCCACACGTATATGAGGGGAGGCCTCACGCTGACCCAAGGTAAACTGCGCAGGTCAAAGGAGAGTTAAGTTTTGGAGGGAGTTTGGCATTATAAAAGGAGAGGTTCTCACCTCATTTGGATCATGCATATTTTGATATTGATAATGAGAGCTAGACTTTTGTCTGCTTCAGCACGCCGGTTGTTTAGTCGGTCTGCAGCACTGTTTAGTGCACGAGTGTCTCCGGTCGGAGATCTCACCCTTAGCCTCGAGGGACTTCGAGTGCCTGCCCTGGTAAGGTTATTAGGTTTTCTTACATATTGAGACAAATTGCCGCCTCTTAAGATTAATTCCCAAGTTCTATCTTTCGATTTCGTGCGGGTTTGGGTGAAGTGGAAAGGAAGAAGCCACTCTGATGAGCTGCGCATATCCTTGAAACATGATTTAAGCAGAAATGAAGAAGACAGATCGATTTGGAGTGAAGACATTGTTCAGTGAAGGAGGAACATAAGAACAGAGAAACCTGATGATAGATCTGACCTTGGAGATTGTAAGATCGGCAGATGTTGAGATCTGATTGATTCAGATACGGAGGGTAGCACTAGATCCGACAGGAGGTGCGGATCGGGAGATATTGGCGAGATCCGGCCTAGATGCGAAGAGATAACATCAGATCCGGCCTTTGAGGTTGCAGATACGAGGGAGATATTGGCGATCTAGCATAGATCGCGAAGAGCTAGCCGCGAGATCTAGCCTTGTGATCTGAAGAGCTAGTAGCAGATACAGCCTTGTATGACTCAGATCCAGCAGATCTGGAGAGATAGTAGCAGATCCAGCCTTGTATGACTCAGATCCAGCAGATCTGGGCAGAGAGGACGCAGATCCAGTCAGGGAGGACGCAGATCCAGTCAGGGAGGACGCAGATCTGATGAGTAGGGTCTTTATGTGGGGTTCTGGCAGCATTTTTCAGTGTTTTCAGCCTTGAGGAGTGGGTCATCTCATCTGGAGGATTTGTGGGTAGATCCAGCCCTTTTGCCAGCATATTTCTTGAGCTTCTGAGCTGTTCCTGAAGGCACAGCGTTTTTGTAGGAGGAGGGTTTCTGGGGGCGATTTTCGGAGGTGGTCCATTTGCTTCACGGTTTCTGGGTTTTGTCCGGAGCAGCGAGTATAGGTGATCTGTAGATTTTTAGCTCATTCCGGCAAGGGGATCAGCCCCTAGCTTCAGTTCACTCCAGCAACAGCAGTTTACGGCAATTTCTTCCAGCAGCTGGGATGCAGTTTCTGTAGTAGCCATTTCCTATTTCCTGAGAGGATTCTTCACTTGCCTTGAGCAAGGATAGGTGCCCTCATTCTGATTTTCTTGTACTCCTCTCTATGTACTTTCAGATTAATAAAATGGCTCAGTTTCTGGTATTCCATGTGCTATGATTCAGTGATCTGGTTCATTGTTATATTTTCTATATCTGTCTGGCATATTTCTGTTTATTACTGGTTATTTCCCTTTGGGGATATTACAGTGGTATCAGAGCATAATTCTGGCTCAGCCTGTGGTCTATGACATCAGAAAGGAGATCATACAGAGCAATAGCTGTTGCAATTCCAGAAACGCAGTTGGAAAAAGGGCCAAAATAAAAAGGGGCAAATTTCGAAGTTGGGAATTAGGAAAAACGTTTTCTGGGTTTTTCTCGGTTTTGGGCGAGGATCACTTTCCCAAATTCCTAGAATTTTCCGAGTAGTTTTCAGTGGGTAAATCGAAGGTCGAAGTTAAGCAGCAGTATGGCAGGAGATGTGAGTCCAGCTCGATATGCAGCCGTTTTTGCAGATTGGCAGAGCCTAGGTCAGGCATTCATGGATGCTCTCCCCTTTGAGAGCTATCTCCAGTTTCGATGCGGTATCAAACCCCCTGAGCGGCACCAGCACAAGGGGCGCGGATACCACCGTGATGACCACCGTGCAGCTAGTGGATTTCATTTGCCGAGGTTTGATGGCTCATTAAACAGTTCGGCAAAGTCCAGGGTGGTAGAGCACTTTGACAGGAGGGATCCGGATCAGTATTTTGGTGAGCTGATCAAGCTCAAACAGACTGGGAGTGCAGAGACATACATTTCAGACTTCTTGAGGATTTCGGTGATGGTACCTGATTTATCTGCAGCTCGGACGGTTGGCATGTTTGTGGAGGGGCTGTCAGAGCCACTTCGTGGCCTAGTCCGGTCGAACAGACCGGCTACCCTTCAGGATGCCATCAGCAGGACTCGGGACTTACAAGATGTCTTACCCAGGACTCGGACACCTTATCCCCAGAGACAGGCCTTCCAGCCTAGGGGTAAGGACACGAGGGCTCCGCCTCCCAAGGCGAATCCTGGACGAGGGCAGTTTGATGATGAGGCCAGGAGAGAGCTGAGGAGGAAGCGGTTTTGCTTCACTTGCCGGGAGCCATGGGCACGAGGACACAGGTGTGCGGCAGGGAAGGCACACTTCATTGAGGTCTTCTCCGAGAGCAGTGGAGAAGAGGATGAGGGAACACACGGTTGCAGGGAGTCCGAGGTTACACCTAGTGAGACACAGGACTCACCATCATTAGAGACTACCCTGACCGTGCCGGTTGATATCGTAGTGGAGGAGGTAGAGCCTACCCCGATAGAGCCATCCACTGAGGTGATGACTGGAGCCATGTCTGAGTCTTCGGGTGGTAGCAGCACACAACAGATGGGTGAGGTATCAGGAGATATATCCACTATCGATGAGGCACTAGGAGATACAGAGGTATTGGACGATGATCGCAGACAGCGGTATCATCGGCTTCGGACGGACCTTCGAGTTTTGAGAGAGAAGGCCGCGTCAGTACGGGAGACCATTTTGTTGCAGGACCAGGAGCTGGAGGGTATGAGAGTGACTTGTGCCAAGTCGGCGGCTAAGTTGGTCCGCATTGGGGAACAGCTGGATTCCCTGATGGTACAACCTGAGGGCACATTGCAGCATCAGATCATTCCCCTTCAGGTATGCATGGATGGGACTAGCAGTATTGTTGGGTCATCTCTTCCCGTTGGAGATAGAGAGGCAGAGCCACCTAGTCATGTCTCATATGTTGACTTGGATAGTGGTATGAGACAATCAGAGTTGCACAGGGTACAGCAGCCACGTGTTGAGATTGGATGGCGAGAGATTTTGAGTTGGTACTCGGTGGAGCAGACTATGGATGAGAGGGAGGTCTCAAGGAGAGATCTCACTGGAGATGCACTTCGACACACCATGGGGTGCGATGACTTTCTTCCCTTCTCACAAGAGCAGATAGAAGATGGGGGACATCTTCAGATGGATAACATCTCTCATGCTTGTGTTGGACATTCCTTGAGCCACACACATCATGATGGGAGGTTTTTGCCTACCACCTATTTGATTCTTGATAGGGTCTCATTGATCCTTGAGAAGTTTATACTTCAAAATCCCATGCAGTGCAAAATCAGAAATTTGATTTGGGAGGATGGTAACCCTCATGGGAGGAGTACCAGGATGAGGAGAAGGAGGCATCCACAATGTATTGAGTGGATGTGGTTGATGAGCAAGGAGCTAGGAGGCTATTTGCAGATCTATGACACCAGGCAGCAGGAGGCTTGGATGCGCTGGTTAGTCTTGAAAGAGTTTGGCCATCACTTGGCAAACACTCTTCCTAAGAGTAGGAGGATGGGGAAAAGATGGATGGATACTTGCATCATGGAGCAGCATAGAGTATGGATGCATGGTGTTGATGTGTTACTCATATCATTCATTGTGTCTTCATCACATGAGTTGTTCGATGGAGGTATGGAGAGGCAACACAATGTCTTGTTGCTTGGGTTGTTCCTAGGAGAGCAAGGGCAGATTTGCTCTCACACTTTGTATGATGTTGCAGGAAGAGGGGATGGCACTATCTCCTTGGTCTTTGATGATGATTGGGAAGCACTTCCATCTTGGGAGGTATTCCATATTTGTTGCAGCATTATTAGAGGAGTCTTTGACAAGGAGCATGTCAAAGAACAGAGTCTTGTATTGACAGGAGCTTATTTGCATGAGCTCACAACGTTGTCACCTTGGAGCAAAACATTATGGATGAAGTGTGCGCAGCAGAGATATGGTGGATCTATAACCCATAGGTCCCAGGATCACTTCATATTTGTTGCACAAAGAGGAGGTAATGATGATAGAGACATTTATGGCATATTCTTCTTGACTTGGGTTTCCAAGCATGAGGAGGATTATCTTCTTGCAGCACATGGTTCATTCTTCTTCATAACATGCCAAAACACTATGGAGGACTCATTTCTGGATCCATGTGCCATCTTACTTCCAGCATATGGTCAGATTTGTATGGGAGGCTTGATTATGAGAGAGACACATGAGCTGAATGTGCCTTTGAGTATTTTCTGCACCACATGTTCTAATAGGAGCATGGGAGGAGGCATGGCCACCACTACTACATATGTGTTCTCTTTTGATGTGGGCCATGAGATTGATATTCATCCATTGTACAGCCATGGGCAAGTGTTTGGCCCTATGTTGTTGTCATATTCAGCCATTTACTATCCATTAGTAGATGTGATGGATCTTGTACATTGCTTGCCATGTGATCTTCTGAGGTTGCAGTGGATGAGACTGCGCTGTATCCTTGTGAGGGATTGTTTGCATTATGTATCCTCATGTAACACCTTCAACAAACATCTCATTAGGATGATCCATGAAGCACATGTCCTATTCTTCATGGATGAATTGTTGTGGGCCAGCTTGTTCTTCGTTGTTGGAGGGACCTTCCTTGGAGGATTGTTCTTCACTTTGCCATTGGAGGGCAATGATTTTGCAGCCAAAGATCAGACTTTCAGCCCACCTTCATTACCAGAGCTTGAGGTGGAAGGAGATTTTCAGGAGTTGCCTTGTCAGGAGGTGGCTCATTTGGTTTGGATGATTGCTTGGGGATGGAGGATCCACATGAGAGAGATGTTCATCACTTCATGCCTTGATTGGAGAGAGGTGACGAGTTGGTTCACAGTTGATGGGCCAGCTTACACAGTCATAGATGCAGAGCAGCAGCGGTCATGGTCTCTAGTCATAGCCAGAGGCAGTGAGCAGTTCGAGTCACGGGACTTATGCGATTATCGGTCACAGTGGCGATGGGATCCGGGAGGAATATTGATTGGCTGGTACCATGAGAGGCCAGTTTGGGATCCTGGCATTGAGATATCCCTTCATATCAGGGTGATGCAGGAGACAGAGAGGTTTCAGTGGGACCCAGGCACATTTTGCAGTATCGGCAGGGAGCATCAGCTAGGGAGTAGGCTTGTCCAAGCATTGCTTGAGAACAAGCAATTTTTGCCGGATGAGGATGCCACTCGGGAGAGCGAGCAGACTTTACAGCATCCATCACTTCAGTTGCTTGAGGACAAGCAACGTTTTGCCGGGGGAGACTGTAATATTCCCAATTAGCCTTGCTAATTTGAATATTTCATTTTTGCTTTATTTTGCCGCTTTAGCTAGAAATAATAAATAAAGTGAGAAATAAGAGGGGTCACCTCACTTTAGTCACCTCACTTTATAAAATTAAGTGTTTTCCTAGTTGATTAACGTTATAACTTAAAGAGGGGGCCTTGGGGGTCCACACGTATATGAGGGGAGGCCTCACGCTGACCCAAGGGTAACTGCAAGGTAAAGGACGCAGTTAAGTTTTGGAGGGAGTTTAGCATTATAAAATATTGAGAGCTAGACTTTTGTGTGCTTCAGCACGCCGGTTGTTTAGTCGGTCTGCAGCACTGTTTAGTGCACGAGTGTCTCCGGTCGGAGATCTCACCCTTAGCCTCGGGGGACTTCGAGTGCCTGCCCTGGTAAGGTTATTTCTGGTTTCACCCTTAGCTTCGGGGGACTTCGAGTGCCCGCCCTAGTAAGGTTAATTTATGAGTTCTATCTTTCAGTTTCAGTAGCAGTTTCAGGTGGAGAGTCGGAGAGGAAGAAGCCCTCTAGTGGCTGCGCAGATCTAGCAGGAAAAACGCAGTTTCAGCAGCAGGAAGGACGCAGATCAGTTTGGAGTGAGGACGCTGTTCCGGTAGGAAGAGGAAGGACGCAGATCTGAAGGCACAGTGATAGATCCAGCCTTGGAGATTGTAGATACGGTTCGCGGGTTGCAGATGCGGAGGGTAGCACTAGATCCGGAAGGAGATTGCGGATACGAGGGTATATTGGCGGATCCGGCCCTAGATGCGAAGAGATAACATCGGATCTGACCTTTGAGGTTGCGGATGGGGAGATATTGGCGGATCTGGCCTAGATCCGAAGAGCTAACCAGCAGATCTGGCCTTGTGGGACGCAGGCGGATGCGGAGAGATAGTAGCGGATCCGGCCTTGTGGCTGAGTCCGGCGGATGCGGGCGAGAGAGGCGTCCGGTCCGGTCGGGGAGGGACGCGGTCCCGGTAGGTAGGGTCTTTATGTGGGGTTCTGGCGACATTTTTTCGGTGTTTTCGGCCTTGAGAGTTGGTCATCTCATACGGAGGATTTGTGGGTAGATCCGACCCTTTTTTTTCGACATATTTCTTCGGAAAGCACGGCGCTGCGAAGGCACAGCGTTTTTGTAGGAGGGTGGTTTCTGAGGGCGATTTTCGGAGGTGGTCCATTTGCTTCACGGTTTCTGGGTTTTGTCCGGAGCAGCGAGTATAGGTGATCTGTAGATTTTTAGCTCATTCCGGCAAGGGGATCAGCCCCTAGCTTCAGTTCACTCCAGCAGCAGCAGTTTACGGCAGTTTCTTCCAGCAGCTGGGATGCAGTTTCTGTAGTAGCCATTTCCTATTTTCTGAGATGATTCTTCACTTGCCTTGAGCAAGGATAGGTGCCCTCATTCTGATTTTCTTGTACTCCTCTCTATGTACTTTCAGATTAATAAAATGGCTCAGTTTCTGGTATTCCATGTGCTATGATTCAGTGATCTGGTTCATTGTTATATTTTCTATATCTGTCTGGCATATTTCTGTTTATTACTGGTTATTTCCCTTTGGGGATATTACATGTTTCAAAGTGTGCAATGGAGTGTTGAAATTGTTCCACCTATCAACAATGATTTTCTTGATTAATTCAACAAAATGATCATCTACAAACAAAAGCTGCAGAGACTCTTGTGAAATGATTTCCATAGTTTTCTCAACCATGCAATCCATGCCATCATATACCTCTCCTAAGAAAGGTTGGTTAGTGTCAACATTCCGAAGAAAAGCTCAAATGCATGGGTTGTGAACATTAGCAAGAAATCTATCTTGCTCCACCAATCTTCATTAAGGCACAATCTATGCACCGTATATCCCTGCTCTGAATCTGCCTGTCTCCACTCAGCCCAAAGTTGACTCACCACCATAGACACTAATGATTGCTTAACCTCAACAAGGCGATGCAACATTATAAAGTTTGAGGCATATCTTGTCTCAACAACTTTTAACAACTCCAATTTGGAGTACTCTCGAAATATTGCTTGAGACTGTTGGTGGTTGGTGATGAATTTAACAATCTCCCTTGCTTCCCATGTGAGTTACTTTATCCATGGGACTTTATTGTCGAGCTCCTCTAAGATCACATTCAAATTATGGACAATGCAGGGTGTCCAAAAGATGTGGTCATACCTCCCCTCAATAATTAAACCTGCAACTTTGCATACTGGTGCATTATCTGCGATAACTTGCACCACCCTGTTAGGACCTACTTGTTCAATAGATTTTCTAATAACATCCGCATTGAATTGTGCATCTTTTACCTCTCCCGAGCAGTCTTCCGCCTTTAAAAACATTGCTCCTGTTGGTGAAGTGGCAATGATATTTATCAATTGTCTACGCCTTGTATCTGTCCTTCCATATGAGAATATGGTAACCCAGAGCTACTCCAAGAAGAAATAATTGGTGATAAGACATCCCCCACAAGATCTTTCTCATTTTTGAGACGCTGAGTTCTAACTTTCTCATAGTTGGGCCCCTTGTACCCTTGAGGAGCTTTGTTAACTATCCTTATCATTTCTTGCCAGTAAGGAAAGCGAACAACATTGAATGGGATACCACATGCATAGATGCACCTAGCCACTCTGGAATCAACTTCTTCTCTTGCTTGCACATTCACCAATTTAGGAATTCTGCTATCTTGAATTGTACCGGATGCCCTCTGGATGGTGGTTGTTCTGGTTGTTGAGTGGCTCTCCTCTTCCTTGCTTCAGCTACAATCCTTGGCTCAATGTTTGCTGGAGCTTTAGTAGTAGCTTGACTAGGATCATCTTGCCTTCTTTTAATTCCATCCGCCTGATCTTGCTCTCTTTGATATTCCCTCCTCGCCACAGGGTCTGATGTTTTTGTGCAACTTGCAATCCCCTGTCCTCCATGCAAAATATGTGCCTTCACTCTTGGGTAAGAGCCCTTGTAAGAATTACTGCAAAGATTACATCACGATTCCCATGAGCCACCACCTCCACATTTTTGAAGCTTCTGAACATGCCTCTAAAGAGGATAATATTCAACCCTTTGGTTGGCCTTGGGGCTTGAACTTGAACCTTGGATGGAAGCCATTGCTGTAAAAAAAAAATTAAAAAAACAAATCTGTAAATAAAAAACGTCTTTTATAATTTTCGTAGCATAAACCCTCGAAAAATAGAAGAAACAATGGGAAAAAACCAAGAAATTGAATGCTTCTTTCCCAAATTAATTTTTTGTAGCTGAAGCTACCCCAAAATGCCATAAAGAAAAAGAGAAATATGGCTGTTGTTGAGCCAAAAACCAAGAATGCCGTAGCTGGAAACTTCCCACTCCAAATCTGCTTTTGAAATCTTTCTCTTGCTGCTAAAATCTCCTTTGCTCACTGGTGAAAACGCTGCAGCTGAAGCACCACTCTCTTCCTCTTTTCTCCTTGCTAAAATCACCCTTCTCCAAGTGAAACGACTTGCTCAATTCATGTGATGAGAGAATGAGGCGAGAGCCTTTTTATAAGTTAAGATAGCCATCTAGAAGCATTCAAAAGACACTTTAAACAATTAAAAAAATATTAAAACGCACGCAAACCGAAAAAAATTAAAAAAAAACAACTTAAGTCATGTTAAGTCGAAGGAAATGTGACCGTACAACCTGGAAACGCGTTTCTGGCCGTATTGGCAACGTTTCCTATACGGGAAACATTGCCAGTACGTTTGGAAACGCGTTTCTAGGCTGTACAGTACGCAAAAACGTGTTTCTGTTTTGTTTTTGGCTGAAACTGGGGTGGGACCCACGTTTCCTACAACATAGGATTAAAGTGAGAAATCAAGGAATTGCATGGGAACCACAAGCTTCTCAAGGGCGATGCAAACCTAATCCTTAGCCACACCTTCTTAGTCCATTATGATTATCTGATTATCATTATAGTATCTAGACTCCTCATGATGATCATTTCATGAGATACCTTTATTTTTGTTTCAATGTGATTTTATATTATCGTGTCCATAGTTATTAAAACCGGAACCAGTGGACCTAATGAACCGAGTTTCGAACCGGAACCGGTCTAACCCATAGCGGTCAGATCTCAATGAACCGGTTTTAAAAAAAATACATTAAATAATTATTTTTTAATAAAAAAAACTATTTTTAAGATTTGCAACCATGATTCCAAGCCAATAGAGACAATATATGCAATGTTTGCTCATTTATATACCATGCAAAGGTGAATATATCAAAATGGCATCGAGTGCAATACATATCATCGAAAGATACATAAGCAATGATCTAATGATGAATGAAGGATCCTTTTCCATGAAACCCTCCTAGGCACATTTCTTAGCTACATTAAACCTTTGATGGTTTGCCCTAGAATGATGCAAGCATAAATGCCAAAAGCCCTAATCCTTATAAATGAACAATACATACAAGAACCCTAGCAATGCATGCAATAATGAATGAATAAAGGCCTAAATAAATATGTTGAAAAAATGCCTTAATACTAATAAATGAATAATGCAAGCCCTATTGATAACTACATGATATCCTACCTAGCTTAGGGGATGAAGAACATTTATGAAACGTTTAACAAAGCATTCATGACTTCACAGTTAACTCTTGAAGACTGGAGTTATATAATCAAATACCAAAAGAAATGGATAGCTTCCAAGGCCATGAGAAATATAACCTATTAAAGGATGAGCAAGACTGCCTGCCTGCTCAATTAAACTCTCAAATAAACTCGGATCCATATCTCCGTCCAGCCACCTATGAAGGGCTCAAACCAAAGAACTATCATAAGTTTTTGGGCTCGGTGCTAATTGTTTCAGTGACTGTGGTTGGACTCTTCTCGGACAGAGGTAAGAACAGTCACACATACCTCATTCTTCAGCTCGGACTGCTTTTAGAGCTTGATCATTTGTTGGAGGGGCTGAGTTATACCACAGACCTGTAAGGGGCACCTAACCAGCTGGTTAAGTACGAAACCAGGCGTTTTATGCATTAACCGGCCGGTTCCGTACTTAACC